>JAKSZP010016177.1:0-82046 GCA_022478985.1 Massospora cicadina | reverse complement strand
AGGACTAGCTGCTTGCACCAGGTTAGGCGTATGAGTCCTGGAGGGACCATAGAAGTAGGTCCATCAAGCATCCCAACTCATTCACTGGAAGAGGCGGAGGTCCAAATTTGACAGACTGTTAAGAAGCTGTTGGTAGCGAAATTATAAGTTTGACATATGAGCAAGACTAGAGGGGGGATGTCAGACTGATATAGAAGTTGACATTATGCGCCCTAAACTCCATTAGGCTCCAATTTTGGGAAATTAATTTCATAAAATTAATGAAATAAGCTTTCCAAGGGAATAATAACTTACATCCAAGAGGTTATGAGCAAAATAATGAAGGCGAACATAAATAAGTATTCTTAATTAAGCTGTGAGACAGATATTGATGGCAAGAGTCTCCTGTCTAGGATGAGGAGAGAATCAGGAATTCTAAAACGCCGGACCAAGAAACCTGAATATGACATCAGGTCATATACCCTGACAGGGGGAAAACTGGATCCTGGGAAAAAGATCGTCACAAGTAAATTGATCAGCCTGGAATGACAAGAGGTCGTGGGGACCGCGCTCTGAGTAGGTGGTAGCGAGGAGGAAGAGGAGGAATGCCATATGCCAAAGGTCATCCCGAGCAGCGTTGATTATTACTGAAGTACTCCACTTGAACCAATGAAGTATTTGATCAGGTGTCCAAATCAGTGTTACCATGCCCAGTCCTTTTCTCGCTGGATATCTAGGCAAGAGGGGGGATGTGTTGGGATTTTTGCCCATATTCCCAGCCTGCTAGATTACCTGATATCACTAGGGGGAAAATTCTCTAAGGCGAAGTGAATTGGAAATTGGTTGACCCAAATTTTGGAGGAACTACGTTTGATAATTTTAGGATATTTATCTGGTCGTATCTATTGGGGATCAATCTGGATGAATACCTAATATCTCATTGGGCGGAGCAGCCAACGAAATAAGGGCATCTGATAGTAATTAACTATCAGGTGTACCAATTGGGATCAGTCAGGCTTCATCACTGACTGATTGGGAATGTTTAATGAGTTGTGAGGCGAGTGATGCCACCTGCAACTAGCGAATCAATTTATTAGTGAAGTGACCTTCCATAATGGGTAAAAAGTCCCATTATCTAAGCAGGTTGCTAGCCAATTATGGATGATTTGTTTGGATCAAGAGGAAAATATTAAGGATATGTTTCTGACTCTTTCCGTTTGAGGTCTTGAGGATGTCTAACATTAGAATCCTAGTCAGGATGGGGAAAACCATCGCTGCTAAGACAAGGAAGGGTGATTCAATGGCAATGGCTGCCATTTCATTGAAGAGGTGTCAATCGAGGGTTAGACAGCTTAATCCCCTATAAATTCACTAGAATTCACTACAATAGAAAAACACAAAACACTCACTGATTGACACACATTTATGGTCAGAGAAGAAATAATAAAGAACATTATTAGTTTGACTGTAGATTTGGTAATAGTTAGACTATCAGCATCTAGCGTGAAGATTCCATCTCAAGTATATTATTGCAGAAGGCAATAATTGGTAAACTCTCAGAGAATAGTAGAGATCTGAGTGGGGATCTAGAGATGAAGGGAACCACGGCTAAGGGATTGCTGCCAACTGTGTGTTGGGCTGAAGGAGACCGTCATTAGAGGATCTTAATGAAGATTGAGTGGACAGGATTATAGGGAATGAATCCCTTTTAGTGCGATATTCAGTATTATCAGAAATACTGGCCAAAGCGTTGGCCTGAAGATAATTCTAACTCAGCTATGGATAATAGTCGTCATACTATTATCAGATTATATATATTCTTACAACGCAAGGTTCACAAGGAAACTGAACCTATGCAGTAGAAAGATTAATAGGGTTGACCTCCAATAATCAACTCCTAAGAGTAAAATTTTTACAGCAGATCACAAACCAACTGATTTATTTGCTAGTTGCAGGCAGCATCACTCGCCTTGCAACTTACTCCTTACATTCCCAATCAGTTGCTGATGAAACCTGACTGATCCCAATTGAACACCTGTTAATTAAACAACTATCAGATGCCAATATTTTGTCAGCAACTCTACCCAATGAGATCTTAATCATTTGTCCAGATTGTTCCCCAACAGATCCAATCAGACAAATGACCTAAAATCCCCCAAACATAGTTACCCCAAAATCAGGGTCAATCAATTTCCAATTCACCTCGCATTAGGGAAATATCCCCTAGCGATTCCTGGTAATCTATCCAGCTGGTAATATGGGAATAAATACTAACACATCCCCCCTCTTGCCTAGATTTTCAGCGAGAAAAGGGCTGGGGCAGGAGAACACCGCTTTGGACACTCAGTCAAATATTTCATCAGCTCATGTGGAGTATGATCACCAGAGCTACGCTGCTCAGGATGACCTTTGGCATGCAGCTCTCTTCCTCTTCCTCCTCACTACCACCTACTTAGAGCGCATTCCCCATTATCTACTGTCATGCCAAGCTGATCAATTTAATTGTGATGATATTTATCTCGGGATCTGGTTTTCCACATGTCAGAGCATATGACATGCTGTCATATTCCAGATTCTTGGTCCAGCGTCCTCAATTTCCTGTCTTTTTCCTCGTCCTAGACAAGAGACTCTTACCTTTGATGTTTGTTTCACAGCCCAATTAAGAATGCTCATTTATGTACGCCCTTGTTATTCTCTTCTCATAACCTCTTGGCTCATATCATTCTAAATTCTTTGGAGAGCTTATCCCAATAATTTTGAGATTAATCTCTAAAATTGGAGCTTAATTGATTGTAGAGTGCATAATGTCAACTATCATATAAGTCCAACATCCCCCCTCTTGTACAGCTTATATGTCAAATTCTGAGTCGTGGTACAAACAGCTGCTCAACAGTTTGTCTGACTAAGATCTTTGGCTCTTCCAGCAGATGAGTTGGGCTGCGTGACAGAACCTCTTCTACAGTCCTTCCAGGACTCATACTCCTAGTCTGGCGCCAGTGGCTAGTCCTTCCATGGAATTACCGGAAATGGTAATTTACCCTTCTAAAACCAGGCTAGCAATTGTCTCAAAATGACTTGCGGCTGATCCTTCCTCTGTCATTAATTCCAGAGGTGGATTTCAAAACTCTTCTAGATTTGGCTCATTTTGCAGATGCGCCTAACATCATCATTGATGCTTCTGAAATGATGTCCTTTTCTCTTAATTGTTCTTTTCTTACTTGGTCAGACTTGCTTCCTGAGTTTCTACTCTGACCTGGACAGTATTACAAGCCAGCTGCCTTGGCCACCGAATTCACCATTGGCAACAGCATTCATTTCAAACTTCCCTATGCAGAATTAAGGGCCCAAGTCACTGAGGCTTTATCCATAGTGCTGAATTCTTCCAGTCTTGAGAACATCCTATATTGGGGTATTGCTGCTTATGCTCATTGCTTTGCCAGCCAAGTTCTTCAAAGTTGGTCCACGAAGCTTACAGCCTCTCCCAGCTTCCATTGCTCCTTCTGCTTCAGCTTCTGAGAAGCTCATAGTCGTTGCTTGCAGGATGCCATTCGCTCCTTGCATGACTATCTCTATTCTGGCGCGTCCCATTGGTATCTTTCACTGATGGCTTTGATAGGATGCATGATTCAAAAACCCCTGTATAGTACCCCTTGTTTGCTGCTTACTCATATGTCTGGCGTTCTTGATGAAGCCCGTTGGCAAGCACTCAATACTAATTTTCCAGCTCTGGTACCATATTAGGCTACTCAGGGTTATCTACTTACTGCCTCTTCCTGTACTGTTGCTTCCCTCCCCACTCTGGGGTATTGCAATTGGCTTCTTCCAACATCTCATTTGCCTTCCCCTAGTTGCTTTCTTGCAGGGATCTGCATCCACTCAAAGAACTTGGTTTCATGTAGGTCTAGCTCTCGCTAGCATCCAATATCACGTAGATTTTGATGGGTTATTCACTCCTACTGCAATCCATCCTCCCTTCCCCAAGAAACGACATAGGTGGAATCATCCCCAAATTGAGGATAATTAATAAAAAAATAAAAACTAAAAAAATATTAGTTTTTTCTGTGTTGTTTAATTTTTTCCCCATATCTTTATCAATCATTTATTTTTTTCTTATTTTTCCATGGGACTCGACCTTGTTTCAGTTCAGAGATTCACTTTTTTTTATTTTTTATCCCAAACTGGCTCCTAGGTATTCTTAGGCCTACCAGTTTTCTATGGTTCAGAGGTCCTTTTTTGGACTTGACCTTTTTATATTAGGACATAACCAACTCAATGGTTCAGCGGTCCTTTTGGAACTCTTTTCTTGTTAATTTTTTCATCAATCCATCGCTTCAAATACTTAGCATAGACTTAATTTACTCTTTCATTTAAGAGGTTCTTGATGGAGTAGGCGTCCATCGCCATCTTGGCAATAATCTCAAATGGACTTGAACACAACGCATCCTGTTTGTTTCTTCTCCAAAAACCATGCATATTGCAATAGGCAACCCTTTCAACTATTTGATATCCTGATAAGGCTAGTCAGTTCTTATCATCCATTGGTTTCACTCATATCCTTTTCTTCAAAGTCATACCAAATGCTTGCAATTGCATTTTGATCAGGATATTTGGCAAACCTTTCAGGTACTGCTCAGCACTCATCCTCAATGTTGGTTCCTCCACCAAATATAAAATTGGTGGTAACACGGCCTTCCTCACATATAACAACTCAAATGGCATTTTTCCTGTCATCATATGATAACTGATATTGTAGGCAAACGTCACCAAACTCAGGTACGTTCCCCATGTGGAAAGTTCTTCCTGCGACCAGCTTCCTCACCATCATGGCCAGCATTCCATTCAATCGTTCTACCAGTCCGTTCATCTCTGGCCAGTAGGGTACAGACATGACTCCTCAGATCTCCATTATCTCATTTAATGTGGGATCACATGAGATGTGAATCTTGTCCCATTATCACTAAGCAGAACCTGCGAGCATCCATATCAGTATACTACTTGATCCAGGATGAACTTTGCGGTACTGGTAGCGTCCACTTTCACCAGGGCCTTCATCTCAACCCATCTCATCAGATGATTGATCACAACTATTATGTACTTGACTCCCCTGTGCTCATCATCACTGGTCCCATCACTTCAATGGGCACTATATGCCAGGCAAATCCATGGCGGACCATTCAGTATCCAGTTGTATTCTTATGTGGCTTTTGCAGCTGACACTCCACACAACAAGCTAGATAGTCAACGACATCATAGTTGATTGACTCCCAGTAGTAGTACTGGCAAATAAAAAATCAGTTGTTTTTCTCAGGCCTCCATGCCCGACAACCTTATGAGCATCTTGAACGATAGCTTCTCTTTCTGAAAGCTTTGGGGATTTTAACTGCTTTTATCAATAATCTTAAACACTTGACCATCCATGGTCTCAGTGTTTTCCATTGCTTTTTGAAGCGCACCTTGGATTTTTGGGGCTCCTTCCTAATTTCTCCATCAACAATTCTCTGGAATAAATCATCTGCTTGATGTTATACCATCTAGACCATTGGTAACCACGATAATCCATCTAAATTCTGGTGAGAAGCCCCCGCTCAGTGACCAAACTCATAATTGTAAGCCTGTAGCTTTAGTGCCCATTGGGAGAGTCGTCCTTCTGGTTCTCTCAAATTATGGAGCCGGAGTACTGAGGAGTGGTCTATCGCCACTTTGAAGTGCGTTCTGTGGATCTACATCTGAGACTGTTTACAGGCATAAATGACTGCAAGGCATTCCTGCTCAATTACGGTGTGTTCCACTCAGCGGCTGAGAGCGTCCAGCTCACATACATCACTGGACGTTCATCCCCAAGTTCATCTACTTGGCTTGATATAGCGCTGATGCCATCAACAAAGCATCAGTTTGTATAATAAACTCTAAATCAAAGTTTAAATATTTCATAATCAGAGAATCTATTAGATATTGGCAAAATTATTGAAGGATTCCCGCTTCTTCATTCCATATAGATCCTTTTTTTGGATCCTTCAACAGGTGGAATAAGGGTTCAGCAATTCTGGCAAAATCCTAAATAAATCTTCTGTAGTATCCGACCATTCCAAGGAACACTTGGATGTCTTGGACACTCTTTGACACAGCCATCATTCCTATGTCTTTGATCTTCTGGGCTTGCGGCTTCAATCCACTAGAGTTGATCACGAACCCCAGATATTTTAACTCTTCCTTGAAGATGTGACACTTCCTCAGCTTAATTTTCAGGTTGGCCACGGACAGTCACTTGAATACTTCTTCCAAGTGGTGTAAATGGTCATTGAACGTCCTACTGAACCCAATGATATCATACAAGTACACCAGGACGCATGACAACTTTAAGTCATTCAATATAGCATCCATGGCCCTCTGGAACGTTGCAGGCACTTTTCATAGACCCTGGGGCATCCTCATCAGTTTGCGCATCCCCTGCGCAGTAATAATCACGCATTTCTATTGGTAAATCAATTTGCCAATATCCCAATATCAGATCCATCGTGGAGAAATACTTCGCTTCTCCCAATTGATCTAGTGCATTGTCAATTCTTGGTATGGGATACAAATCCTTCTTTGTAATCTTATTCAGCTTCCAATATTCAATCACCACTTGATTAGAGCCAGCCTTTTTCTTCACAATAAGAATCAAACTCACCTAGGGACTTGATGACAGAACTAGAAGCCAATGCTTCACTAGTTTGCTGATTTCTTCTTCCACTACCACTTTGATCACATTTGAATGTTAAATCGGTCTCATCATGATCATAAAATTTTCCCAGTACCAACCTTGTGGATCACATCTCTAGTGCATCCTAAATCATGGTTGTCCTGGGCAAATACTTCCCAATACTTTTTGAACAATTTGAGCACCTCCTCTTTCTGTCCTTTCAATTAATCAGCAAGTTGCTCTCGATCAACCAATAGGTAGATACTCTTGGTTACCCCAGCTGGTAATCCCATCTCAATGAGGGTCCCAAAATCGTGGATTTTTCTCAGTTCAGCCATTGGGATTAGAAAAACAAACGTGACAATCTGATTATTCCTGATCTTCATCAGTTTTTCACTTAAATTCTAGGAGAACTAAAGTTTCTCCATGGCCCATCATCATTATTCCAGGAGCCACCCAATGATTTACTCTGGACTTCTTCTAAGGGCTTCTGACCTTCCAATACAGTAGACCCGGTATCTTTGATGTCAAGCCCACGTTGAATATCATCTGTGATCCCAGTTGTATAGTTTTCTCATGCTTTATCCTCAATGGAATTCCCCAGTTTTCTAGGATTTCTGCTGACATTTCTCGTCACTTCTGTCCAACTAATTGGTATTGAATCAGGACAATGCTGTCATTGTATATCAAGTTAATGAAGTTGTTTCTCCTATTCAGTGGAGCTTCTCCATCCTTCTGATAGACCAATGGTAACGTTGGACCCAATATGGTCAACATACTATCCTCAAAGTTACATTTAACTCCATACTTCTGTATAAATCCTGTCATGCTCAGAATGTTATAGTTTTGATTGGCCAAAACTATTGCTGGCGCAGATACCACCAAGATTAAAATTGAGGTGACAAAGCGCTATTCATTCCAAATGAGATGGTGATATTCAGCCAAAGCTATCATGTACTCTTTCTTGTGTTCCAAGTCAGGTGAGATCTTCATCCTCTTCACCAGCTTGGTCAAGACAATGTTAATGGGCGCTCCACTGTCAACAATCGCCCTCACCCTTGCTTGATTCACTTATATAGCTATATACATACACTTGGAGTATTGTAAGATATTGTTTACTGAGCGTAAAGCAGTGTTATTATCTGAATTGAGGGTGTTAATGATTTGCACTGATAAATCAGAAAAAGATTCCTTTATCACTTTGAGGGGTAAAGACAGGTTTGCATCGTCTAATCAAACCTCAGTCAATTCTTTGGGATTATCTGCAGCTCAACTCTTGTCCACTAGTTTTTGGGTGTATGGCTGGGAAACTTCCTTGATTATCTCAGGATCAATTCCCTTCGTTTCATATCTTGTTACCACATTCACATCCAAATTGACCATTTGATACAGTTGATCCCGTACATCATCCACAAACAGATCACTGATGTCAATTTCCTCATGCATAATATCAGGAGAAAAAAGGCTTCTCCGCAGCTCTAGACTATTTCTCATCTAGGCTGAGGGCCCTATTCTGGACACCTTTGCAGCTGCAGACTTTTTTGCTTTGACTACATTGATTTGATCCTTCAGCTTCTTGCAATTTACGGCAAAATGTCCCTTCCATCTACATTGGTAACAGACCTTCTCTTTCTTAATAATTCATCTGAACACTTTGGGCTTATTCCATGGCATGGTTCAGTTGTTTTTCTCTTTAGCACCTTCATTAGCCTTTGTGGGATTTAATTCCATACTGGATTGGATTTAAAAATTCTTTTGGGGAATCAAAGGTTGCTCCCAAAATTTTCAAATTATCTAACATTTGAGAGGTAGTTATTTCTGTTTCAAACACGGAAGACATCATGCAATACAAATTGTGATAGGGCCAAAGGGCCACTTGTAAGGCGATTCTGGCATCAAATTCGTCCAGTACCTTTGCTCCAACCAGGATTTGTGACTCCTGGTAAAAATGATCCACAAAGCTTGCTAAAGATTTATCCTTATGGAATTGGATGCCCATAAGCTCTTGTTTGCACTTTGACATGTGCGTAAAACTCCCAAATTCCTTCATAATGGCCACTTTGGCCTCTGCATATGACCAGTTGTCCCCCTCCAGATGGGGCAACACTAGGTTTTGGCAATTGGTGTCTAGGCAATTCATCACTATCAATGCCTTTTGACAATCACTGTATCCATACATAGTTATATCAAACAATTGGAAAATGCTGGGGCGTTATCCTGATGGAAGATCAGTAATTTGGGCATTGCCTTGAATTCCTCCAAGGTTTTTCTAGCCGCCTCTCTAGGTTCAGCTACTCAGCTCACTTGGGAAGTGATTTTGGGCTTCATCTCTGAAATAGTGGCAAAAAGCGTGTGGCATGCTTCTTGGGGTATTCAACTTCCCAATTATCATATGAGGAGTTTTCTTTGGCATCAGTTGCTTTATATGGCTCTGAATTGCATTTGTGAGTTTTTAGCTCCTTGATCTGTTTGGTCAGTCGCTCAATATCAGCGCTGAGATTCTCAAACACAATCCACTTCACGCTCCATTTTCAGAAATAAGACTTCTCAAATTAAGTCCCCTTTTTTCTTCTTTTATGACGTTACTTTTCCAAGTAACTCATTTCCAAAACTTGTGACATTATTGATCCCTTCCTCCACCTGGAGGCTCTTTCTTTAAAGGCTGTAATTCTTGATGATCCACTGAGTTTAGTGCATTCTGATTAATGGTGGCTAACTCCATCCATAGTATTCTTAACTCATCTTTAATTGACATCCTTCTAAGTTCTTCTACTCAACTATACCACTGTAGTGAGCACCAATTTGTAAAAATTTATGGGTTTGATTATTTTTGGCCAATAACCCCTATATAGTTATTACTTGCACAGTTTCAGTTTTTGTGCAATTTGTCCACGTTGTATAATAGTTGATATAATCAGTTGGTAATAGTATGACAACTATTATTCATAGTTGAATGAAAGTCCTAGATCTTGGCCCAACACTTGGCCAGTATTCCGTTTGAAATACTTGTGATGTCTTGAAATAGGGATTTTCTCCCTAGTACCGTCTAACCCAATCTTCTCATAGATTTCCATTTATGGCCTCTCTGGCTTGACACACAGTCAGCAGCAATCCCCCAATTTAATTCCACTTCTTATCTGGATCTCCACTCAGATTCTTACTCTTTTCCTTAAAGAGTCTCCCAATTATTACACACATCAATAATATCCTGAGAAAGAATAGAACAATTGGGTGCTGATAAAGTTTATTAAGTTAGTATATCTACTATATACTCTGTTCTATTTTTTATTATAAGTGAATATTAGGGAATTTATAGTGGGAATTCGTCGCCCAACCCTCAGTTGACACCTCTTTGATGAAATGGCAGCCGTTGCCATTGATTCACCCATCCTTGTCTCAGCAGTGATGGTCTACTCTATCCTGGCTAGGTTTTTGTCATTGGACATCCTCAAGAACAAAATTGAAAAGAGTCAGAAAATGTGTCCCTAACGTTTTCCTCTCAATCCAAAAAAAAACAACCATATTTGGCAAGCTACCTGTTTATGTAATGGGACTTTTTATCCATTAAGGAAGGTCACAAACTAACTGATCAATTTGCTAGTTGCAGGTGGCATCACTGCCTCACAACTTACTCCTTACATTACCAATCAGTCAGTGATGAAACCCAACTGATCCCAATCGTTACACCTGATAGCTAATCCACTATCAGATGCCTGAATTTGTTGGCAACTCTGCCTGATGAGATTTTGAGTATTTGTCTGGATTGATCCCCAACAGATCTGACCAGGCGAATAACCTAAAACCCCCAAACATAGTTACCCCAAAATCACGGTCAACCAATTTCTAATTCACTTCAATTTAGGAAATTATCCCCTTGCAATTTTTGTAATCTAGCTAGCTGGGAATTTGGGCAAAAATCCCAACAACTTACCATAGGGCAGTTACTCTAGCTGATGGGATATATGCGGTGACTTGGCACCCTTAAAATAGGAATTATACTTGTTATGCAACTAAGTTAATCTCAAGTATTAACTGTCAGGCTTCTTGGACATTGCTATATTGTGCTACAAATGGAAGTCCTTTTTTAGAACTAGTGGTGCCCAACCTAAAAGGGGGAGCTACCACACATCTTTATTTGCAAATGGGCCAAACAAAGGGATTATTAGAAATAAAAATATTCCTTATATGGCACCTCAGCTAGCAGCCTAGCAAGCTATACCAGAAGGTGAGGAAGCTTTGGGGAAAAAATTTTCCATCACCTGCTATAGCTGGAGGACCATGGCGGACAGCATTGGGATGGGAGCATCAGCGACGTGTTGCATAAGGAAGTATAATTGTGGGTTTTTTTGTTAATGAGGCCGGCAGTGTCCATTGCCTCAACATACTGAGCAATTTGATGTGCAGCGAAAGTGATGAGAGTAGGAACACAAGTGAATGACTTGATGCACTGGCGGGTTTGGGGATAATGGGGTCAAACAGAGAAGTTATTTCTACATCAATGCAAGTGCGGCTTGCACCAAAAATGAGCTCCTCAATTTCATATTTTACATCCTCATCCAAATCATGAGATAAATTTAGGATGGGAATACCCTCAACAAGGGGGTCCATCGCCCCATGGAGATGCTGGTAGAGGAGGGTGTTAGCTGGAGCAGCTGCTGCTTCTACCATCATTTTATGTATATTTTTATACTTAGGATACCGTTTTTAGAGCAAAAACGGTGGTGATGTGAATTTGGAAATTTGCAAAAAAATCCACCAAAGCAAAATCTGGCTTAACAATAAATGGCCAGTCGCTGTCATTGAGTCATTTGAGGCAATTGAATGGATTTAACTCAGCTAACGCTGGGCCAGCCACTGGAGTTGGTGCAATGGCAGAACCTGATTGGCTACAAACAGTTGACCTCAGCAGCTTAGCTGAAACTGTCTCAGACATTGGCTCAGGATTCTTTAATTCTGATGTATTTTTAAAGAATTTAAATATTGATTAGCTGCTGCTTTGAAAGCAGCGCCAGAATTAGCTGATTTTGTGGCGATAAGGTCATGCCCCACTCAAAAAATTTGGGTGAGGTGGCAGCCAGCCTGACGTCAGAAGGAGGAGTGGCAAAAGCAGTGGAGGTGGAAGCTGCAGGGCACTTGTGATTTGAATGATTAATTCAAAGCATAAGGGACAAATGGCACAGCTGTTTTTGACATGCGCCCAAAAGGGGTGATAAGGTGCAGATCTGATCACAGTATGGGGGATCACGAGGTGGGTGTCACAATGGAAAGGGTGGATCATTGCAAAGATGTGAGGCCCTGCCAACTGATCTCTCCCTTTGGGAACCACAAACTACAAGATGGGGTCTGCACCACAAATGGCCAAACCCTCTATCAGTTCATGGTGAAGGCGTTTGAGGGGAGAAAAGATGGCAACCCGGCAAACTGGACCACCAAAGTGTCCTCATTTGAGAGCCATGTGCAAAGTGTGGGAGTTGGGATTTTTATAAAAAAATAGTAGCTTAGATGCTGCCACTACATCAGCCTCAGATTAAAATCTGAGGTCAAAATAGCCCTTGAAAGGGCAGAAATCAATATACCCAGTGGTTTTGAAAACTGCCATGGCAATCTCAATGATGGCCACACTCACATATGGGAAGAATTCCCATGTTTGACCTGGAGGCCAAAAATGCAGGCGGCTCCAAAGGAGCACCAAAGGACTCTGGAGCACCACCTGTGAACTTGCAATATGGTGGGCTAAGTCCCAATTAGGACATTATTCCTGGTGGCATTGGGAGGGCTAGCAGAGCCAGCCCAAGTATGCTTCAGCGGTGGCCAAAGGATGCCAGAAGGCGGTGCACCACCACCCCAAGCTGGGGCAGCAGGCATCAATGGCATTGATAGTTTGTTCAAACTGCTTGATTTGAACACTAATTCTTGTAAATTTATAAACTTTTCTAAATTTGGCTTCAAATTAGTTGATTAAAGTGAAAGAAAGCCTTACTTACAAATGGAAGTCATACACATGTCTAAAGCAGTATGAAGACTATAGAAATTTTGTTAATAGAAAGCGCCAACTGCCCATGAACTCAAATAAGGATCCCATGTCATGTTGAATACTCTTCATTAGGACTTGTGTACTTATCTCCAAAAAAAATTTATATGAAAATCCTCTAATCTTATAGTTATAATGTCTTAGTAATTTCTTTCAAATCAGACTTCCTTCTAGAAAAATATCAATATATTTTATGTGTACCAGTTACCTCCTTTAAAAAGTTCTTTGCCTACGTTGTTTTGAGCTATCATGGTAGCTAATCACAAGAGGTGAAGGTAGAAGCAATCCTGGCTTGTAGAAAATTTTGCCGCTCAGTCCATTATATTATAGCGTGGGAAAGCTTCCCCTTATAAGAGAACAGCCAGGTGATAGACAAAGTTTGCGCCAACTGCAGGTAACTGCTTAGAGCTTTTTATGTATATCACACTGAGGCTCACCATCTCCCTCAGAAAGTTGTAGCCTTCTCACCATCAAGAGGCACAAGAATTATGCCATCAACCATGCATCAGAAAGCAAGATATTTCTTTCACTCAAAGGAAAGTACAGTATAGTTCTAGATGCCAGCTCTTTCACCTAAATTATTAGCAGTACTTTTAAGGTATAAGTTGCATTGCAGGCCTCCAGTGGCTCCATTAGTTCAGCTAAATGACTTGGATAATATGGTAGATTAGCTTTGGGTTACTGTCTTGCCCTCCACCTAAGGATTCTCTATATCAGTAACTATTTCCTTCTTCTATATTACTAAATATGATACAAGAAGTTTTCAGAAATGTAGTCCAGCTTTAGGGCTCCCTACAATACCTAGGTCTTATCCCACTTATAGTCAAAACACTTCAAAATTGAAAAAAAAATTCCCAAAGCTGCCTTAAATATTACTTTGACAAGATTTTAAAAGTTAAGGCATTTTTATTATATTGGATATATATCCCCCAGATTGTCAAACCATCCATATTCTTAGTCTAATAAATCAAAAGGTACAACATTCATTATTAATTAGCTGAATTAAACCTACTAACCTAAACAAATCTATGTAAGATTGGTTCTATCAATTTAAAGTATTTACCAAATTTGTGTGATATATCATACTTTTATGATTTGATCCAAAACAACCAGAATTTCACCAACTCATAATCCTCTTCCTGGCCCATCTAATCAATTTATGTGAAGGAGACCAGGCTCAGGATATTTCTTTGAGCTTCTCTCCAATTCTTCCTTCCCACATCTATAAAGGCAACATCCTCAATAGAGTATTTTAACAAGTTTATTCCCTATTTTTTCCTCTTAAATAAACATACCACTATTTTAGTTTATTGTTTTGAGATTTTCCCTCCACACCATAACCTCAAAGGTCAAGTTAATCTGCTAACTCAAGCCATCATCCATTAAATGTTATCATTTACCTAGTGCAAGTGTTCTAGATTTTTTAACCAGAGACTTGCCATGCAGTAAAACCTTGCAAAAGTGTACATCTCCAATCTTTATTGCTTATCCATTGCGCACACTGGCAAACATCATCCTCAATTTATTCTGCTGATCTATCACTAATTTTGCGTAATACATCCATTGTGCGTTATCCTATAGTTCTGATCTATGTTATTCAAAGTCTCAACATCCAAAGACCCTTTAGGATTCATCATTTTCCCTATATCTCCCATAAATGGGGTTGCATGAAAGTTCTGCAGCTGTCTCATTTCAGCCATTTGGTTAATTATGGTTCCTTTAGTATATGTTTATACAACTTTCCATTTAACCATTTAAACGTCTTTTTTAAGAGTCACTAGGATGGCTGAGCCTCTGATTAATCTAAATAATTCACTGGGAACTAACACCAAGTTTAATTGGCTAGTATTCTTCCAAATAGTCGCTACCCTGACAGTTGCCTTTATAGGAGGAAAATGATTTGCAGGTCCTGGGCCCAGCCTCATGTTCCTAAATAAGGACCATCATCCCTTCAGGACCAAAAAGGGAACAATGGCCCAGGAGGTTCCCCTTTTACAGTTAAGTGACTTGGATCACTCGCTGGATGAGCGCTGGGTCACAGCTCTGGCACCCAAGGAACCCATCTCTGCCTCTCTCCCCTCCTCTACCCTGTTAGAGATGATAGAGGAGATATGAAGAGGTTGCCCAGTCCAGGGGCCACAGGCAGGCCCCTAGGATTACCCAACTCTTACCAATTTTTGGCTAAAAATTTTCTAAAATTAGGATAAGATGGCTTTATAGCCTGGTTTGCCAATTCTGGGCCTGGGAAGCCAGACCATGACTTTAACATAAAAGCAATTGGGTCTTGATTTGGTCACCTGACCAATTGTCAAATGGGCTGACTCAATTTTCTCAATCCTCTGGAGCAGATTCTAGTAGTTTGGTATGCATGGCCAGCTCAACTCAAATGGTCAGGCCCTGGGTTGGTACTTCTTACCCTGACTTGGTCCCAAAACTTGGGGAGAGGTCATAAAAATTTTATGTATTTTGTTGGGGCTCAAATAGCCCTGTCCACCACTCCGCCAGCCAATTGGAGACCACCCTCAAATCCCTGGAGACCAATCCCTCAATACCTCTCCTCAATTTTCCTCAATATATAAGATTACAACACCTCCTGGAAGCTGTTGTCAGTTCATTTTACTTCCTCACAGCTTAAATCAGTATAACCCTGCGTTTTTGTACAACCTGTCACATACTCCATCTGTCAGTTTTACTAAAAAATTCTGTTTATTGATCTGGAAAAGTGCACCGTCGCTTAAGTCATTATCTCAATGATCATCAACTGGGTTGTTTAGTCCATCAATACATCCACACAGCAGGTCATCACAGATCTTTTAAAGCAATTCACCACTGATGGTGCATATTCGACTCTCCCCACTAATGCACAACCATTTGTTTTGCACACAGCCCACTGCCCTGCTGCTGGTTCTTCAGAAGTTGCTCATTTGATTGGACATCACCAGAGCAACCCTAACCCATTGTAAGTGAAATCCATACTTCCACCCAACCCTTCTGTGAAAGACCTTGTTTGCCCAAGAGGCCAGTAAAACCTCTCAGGGGAGCTTGGACACAGTACCTTGTGCAGGACCCACTTATATCCTGATTTCATTATTGTTCTTGTGCTAGAACTTGAAAAGCCCTGTTTTGATCCCCAAAACCTTTTTGAAGCATGGAAAGATTGCAACCATGATTCCATGAGGAGTTGTCGCCCTCTCTGCCTCCCCACCCTTGGTGGTTGCCCCATGAGACCCACAATTGCCCTCATTGCAGCCATTTGGTTTGCTTTGGGGAGCCTTTGGTATGTTTTCAAAAATTTTATTTTCCTCATATCATTGCTAGAACCTCGCTCTTACATTTCATCCAGACCGCTGTGCCCCTGGCATTCTGGGCCCTCCACTGGGTTTCCATGCACCCTGATTGGGAGCCCAGTCTAATATATCTCATCTGCATCCTTAACTAATTGACTGACCGCATACCTCAGCTAAAACCTCTCGCCCCTTTGTGGTAGCCTGTGACGCCTTCTCAGTGGCGGTAGCTGCTGTGTTGCTACAGGAGCACAAAGAAGTTGCACACCCTGTGTCCTATTTCTCCTGCAAGTTTACCTCAGCTGAGCTAGCTGACCCATCTATGTCATGAAGTTGGCAACAGTGGCTTGTTCGTTTAACCAAACGGTACCTCCTGCAGGGCACCCAGCATGAAATTATCATCCAAACGGATCACAAGGCTCTGCACTACTACAGCAAACCCCATAGACTGGGGCATCATCAAACCCGCACCTATCTGGACCTCTATGGTTTCCACTTAATGTATGAATTCATCAATAGTTTCCTATATGTCTTACCAAAAAAATAAGTTGAAACCTCTTCTGTCACCTGATGGGGGAGGACCACATGGAGCTCACCACAATAGTAGCCCACTCTTAAATCATCTTTCTGGCCCCTCCCATGGTGGCCTTTGCTGGCCTAGCTCCAGATGCCCCACTCCTTTCCTGCATCTTTGCGGCTCAAACTTGCTGCCCTGCTGAGATTGAGCTATATGAAGATTTGAGTCCAAGCGCCAAAATAGGTTTCTCTAGATTCTGAGGGATGGGACAATCTGGATCTTCAACTGAGTTAGGGTTTCCCCCTCGCTTCACACATGAGTCATTGAGGAACACCACTTTCCCCCTGCAGTAGGTTACCCTAGCACCAAGAAGTGCGTAAACCTCATCAAGCGAGCCTACAACTGACCAAAATCCTCCAAAGATGTTCTCGCCTAGATTTTCAGTTGCATCACCTGTGCGCATCTAAAATCAGACATTTAGGCAAGAAGGAGTTGCTAAATCCCTTGCAGCAGGATGAGGGCACGTGGATCTCGTTTTCTGTTAGTTTTTTTGTGAAACTCCCACCCTCCTGTGGTTTGGATGCCATCATGGTGAGCATCAACGAATTTACCAAGTTTGCTCCTTTTATTCCCTGCCTCTTGTCTATAACTTCGGTGGATACCACGGTTTTGTTTGTTAACCACATATTTGCCATGTTTGGCCTCCCCAAGGAAATAGTGTTTGATAGGGGTCCCAATTCACTTCCCAGTTTTAAGACGAGCTGTTGACCCTCCTCAGAATTAAGACCTGCAGTTCCACAGCCTACCACCCCCAGTCCAATGGGCAGACTGAGATGGTGAGCCATGTACTAGAGCAGTACCTTCATTGTTACGTGACTGCCTCATAAGATATTTGGTCTAAGGACCTGCCCCTGTCACACTTTGCATACAACTCCATGCACTCTTTGACCGGTTTCTTGCCCTTTGAAGCATCCCTAGGGTACAACCCCACCTTTCAAATTGGTCCTCAGTTCTCCTCAGAAGTTCCAGTGGTGGATTACCACATTACTCATTCTGAGAGACACAAAACCTGGTCCATGAACACTTGGTGAAGGCCATTAAGGACTATAAGAATTTGCTGACTGGGAACGCCTTTTTGGACATGGGACTGAGGTTGGTTCCCTTGTCATGCTAGACACATAGAACCTCCCCTAAAAGCTCCCACCCAGAAGTTGGAAACCAAACGCTTGGTCCCCTTCAAGGTTGAATAAGATCTGGGTAATGGGGCCTACTGTATGAAACTGCCCGCACACTGGAAGAAACACAATGTCTTTACACCTCTCTCATATCCTTTTATAAGTGAGAAAGGCCAGCTTCCCCTGAGCCCATTGTTGTTGAGGAGAACCCAATAGCTAAAGGTGGAGGCCAATCTTGCTTCCTGGAGGTCTCGCCAATCTATTCAGTACCTGTCATCTGGAAGGGCTTTCCTCATATGAAAATATCTTGATGAGTGAACACAATTATGCAAACTCCAAAAGCTGGTGGAGGCATTCCACGCATTGCATCATCTAGCCCCTATCCCCCCAGAAGATCGCTGCCATTCATGCCATCAAGCTCTGGAGGAGCACAAGAATTTTTCCCTGGTCCATACTCCAAATGGGAAAATCCTCCAAATTGAAGAAAGGAGGTGGTGTAAGTCCTGGGGCCCAGCCCCTGTGCCTATACAGTGACCAGAATTCCTTAAGGACTAAAAGGGGTCAAAGGCTCGGGTGGAACCCCTGTCACAGTTAGGTTACTTGTCTCATGTGGTGGATGAACGCTAGTTCACTTCTCAGTCCCTCAAAATTCCACCATCTTTGCCTCTACCCCATTTTCTACCCTGTTAGAGATGGTAAAGGGAATCTGATCAGAGGTTGCCCAATCCAGAGGCCATAGGCATTTCCCTGGGGCTCACCTCACCACTGGTGATTTATGCGCAATTCACTAAAATTAGTCAAGATGGCTTTGAGGACCAGTTTGCCAAAATTTGGACCAGGTAAGGTGGTCTG
The DNA here is from genome assembly GCA_022478985.1 of Massospora cicadina. Classification (NCBI taxonomy): domain Eukaryota; kingdom Fungi; phylum Entomophthoromycota; class Entomophthoromycetes; order Entomophthorales; family Entomophthoraceae; genus Massospora; species Massospora cicadina. The sequence continues at coordinate 63,526 of JAKSZP010016177.1, read as the reverse complement.
GGCCACCTGGGATAGAAAGTCAAGTTGGGTCATGATTTGGGAACCTGAATGATTGTCAAATAAGCCAGTTCAATTGTCTTAGATATCTATCAGCATATTTGGGAAAATTGGGATACATGGACATCCCAACTTGAGCGGCCAGCCCCTAGGCTGGCCCTATCAACATGATTTGGCCCAAAACTTAGAAAGTCAAAAAAAGTTTTTTTGAATTTTGTTGAATCTCAAATACCCCCTGCCCTCCACTCCACCAGCTAATTAGAGCACACCACCAAAATCCAAGGGATCAATTCCTCAAAACCTCTCCTCAATTTTCCCCTCAATTTATAAGATAATAGCCTCTCCCAGGGGATGTTGTCAGTTCGCTTTACTCTCTTGCCTAAGCTGCAATCAAAAACCCCTGCATTTTCATTCGGTTTGTCACAGACTACATCCATTAATTTTTTTACTTTGAAAATTTTGTCTATCAATCTAGCAAAGTGTGTCACTGCTCAAATCATTATCCCAACGATCACCAACTAAATTGTCTAGTTTATTGACCCCTCCACCAAGCAGGTCATCAAAAATCTCCTAAAGCAATTTTCCACTTATGATACATACTTACCTCCCACCACTAACACGTGTCTGTTTGCTTTGCACCCATCTCACTGCCCTGCTACTGGTTCTCCAGAAGATTCTCAAATAATTATACAACACCAGAGTACCCCCATCCAGTTGATGGTGGATTTCAAACCCCACCCAACCCTTCTGTAAAGGACCTTGTTTTCCCAAGGAGCCTGGAACACCCCCCAGGAGGACCTCAGCCTCAGCGCCTTGGCAGGCCCCACTTGCATCCAAATTTCATTGTCAATCTTGTGTTAGAACTTGAGGTGCCCTGTTTCAATCCCCTAAATTAGTTTGGCATAATTGAAGGCTTGCAGCCATTAATTTACAAGTTGTTGTCAACCTCCCTGCCTCCCCTTGCCCTTGGCAGTTACCCCTGTGAGACCCATGGTTGCCCCCATCACAGTCAATTTGGTTTGCTTTGGGAGCCTTCAGTACTTTAGTTGACTTTTATCTTCATCATATCAACGCTAGATGCTATTTTACAAGTCAGACCGCTGTCCCCTGACATTCTGAGCTCTCCGCTGGGTGTTCATGTACCTAAATTGGAAGCCCAATCTAATCTTTTTCAGCCGCGTCCTTGACGAAATTGGACAGGGGGCCCCAAACACTAGCCTGGGTTTGGGACCCAATAGGCATATGCCAAGTGGATAGTCCAAGAAGAGTTCTATAGATTAGGGAATTCTTTAAAGCTTTTGGTAATCATCATAAAGGTTTTGGTATCCTGATATGATGATTAATTGTTTAAATAATCATCCCAATTCTACACAGGTTTTATCAGATTACTGAAGTGGTGCAGCCAGTTTCACATGAATATTTTCTGACTTGTTGATCAATTAGAATAACTTTGGGGGCATATTAGTGATCCAAGGTTTTAATTCATGGTTCATTTTAAAATTGAGATAAATCTGGCTTATTAGATTTGTTAGTATTGTTTGAGGTTTGAGAAGATTTTTCTGTTTCTGGGATTAATGGGTAATTTGCTATGGGAGGGATAAGCCTTAAGTAGCCACCAGAGGACCCTAAACTGAACTATCATCCTGCATCCCCATATCCTCTCCAATAAGGAAGAAGATGAAAAGGGTGGCAGAGAAGGTTCTTGGGGCAGGGCAGTAACTTATTGTTCATATATACCACATAGGCTAGTCACTGAGCTTATACAGAGGAGCCACAAGTGGCCTGTGGTATACCTTTCACCTGAAAAGTATTGTTTATAGTCCAGGAAGAGTAACTGAGCCTCAGGACTTTACCAATCAGGATATGGACCATAGAAGTTATATGCCCCTGGGTAAAGCTGATGAAACTGCATACTACATCCTTTATAAAAATAGACTTGTCAAAGAGTTGTTAATATGCTTAATCTAAGTAATGCTCTTAGTCCCAAGGAGGGGTAAACATCACTGTGATAATCTTACTTTAATTTTAGGGATGAAGGCTGACCAGAGGGTGGACACTTACAGCAAAACAACAAGAAAGAAACACAAAGACAAATGGAAAATTATTCCAGAGGAGTCTGTTGGATTTTAGGCTTTTTTAAGTTGCTTGCTGGTGCATTTTTGACCTAAATCTAACAAATATTTTGCAGAAAAATATGATTCTGTACTGCAGGGAAGAATTATTATGAGGGGGTTATTCAGCCACTTATAGTAAAATAAAAACAATAGAGTAATAAAAAGGTTAAGATTTTTTATGAGTTTATTAATAACCATGGGGGTAAGAAAAGAGAACCCTCTTAATTAGTTGATACCTAGTATTTAAGGTATTGAGTCTTAAAGTTCAGATTGCCTAGTAAGATCCAAATTATAGAATATTGGGATTAACCTATTGGATCTTGATGACTCACCTTGCTTTTATAAAATGGCCAATGAAAAGTCAATTGTTGGTATGATATGAATGTGAGGCAACAATATAATAAATTTTACAAAATTATTGAGCATGAGGATATTTTTACTTTGCGGGACCCCTTCTGACCCTATAAAAGAGGCCAGTCTCCGCGGTGTTGGATGTACTAAAATTGCTGAAAGAGGGAGAGGAACCTCAGAAGGGCTCCCCAGATTTGTCTGGCAATTTGGTGCAATCCAACTGCCCGAACTCATGCTTTTTACCCAAGGGTTGGGACTGATGAGGTCTGAATGCCAGTCCTTCAAAGCTAACCAGGATGGATGATAGACAGAGAGAGTAAATAATCGGAGGGAACTTGGCTAGATAGAGGCCAAGGGTTCTAAGAAAGAATGTTGATAATTAGTCCCGCTGGTCAGGGCAGAGTGGGGAGAGCCAGAAAGCAGTATGGATCTCTGGTAGATAAACTAAGTGGGGACTTGACCTAACCAGGTTAGGAGGTCCCAAGAGAGAAAGAAAGAGCTACTAAAGAGCCAGTAGAAGTAGAGCATAAAAGTTATTTTATTAAGTAAATAATTTGCACCTTAAATAGTGCTAATAAAGCAAGGGATATAATAAGGGATATAAGGAATGATCAGCACAAGCTCTGTTAGAACTGAAAGTAGATTAGAAAATATTATCTGAAATTTTTTGGGGATAAATGAAAGTAGATAACAGATAAAGGACTCATAAGATAAGATAAAACTTTGAGATAATGTTAGATAATGTTAAAATAAGGGATTTATTTTTCAGGGTAAAATAATAGTTAAAATGGGGATTATCAGGCTGGAGCATCAAATATTCAAGCACTTTAATATTGTTTTATCACAGTTAATCAGTTGGGGGATTTAGCAACGTTGATTGGATTTGAATGATGCTAAATAATTTTGAAACTAATACTATTTTTGAGCTTTTGGCCCAACAAAGCATTGAGTGCTAAATTAATTATAGTAAAGGTTAGTTGAGATTGCCCAAATAAATAATAACTTGGAATCCCCAATTCAAGGCTTCACTTAAATTGCTTTGAATCCCAAAACTAAGTATTAATAAAAGAGTTACACCAATTTGAGAGGTTCCACTGGGAATCAACCAGGGTCTTTTGGTCAATCTTAATATCATTTTCATTTGACACACTCTTTTTACAATATTGGACTTGCAATTGTTAAACATAGTCATAGCTACCTCCTGTTGCCAGTGAGACTGATAGGAATTGTCCTTTTATGAGTGAATTCTCTTACTAGGGGTTCAACTCTCTAATATTTAATTATTTAGGAATGCTGAGATGTACTTCTCATTAACTTGAGTTGAGCTATCTCAAAATATGGGGACCTTTCCAATAATATTTAGTAATTTAAATGTATCTGTTAATAGAAATGAGTTTGTGATTAATCCAAATAATTATTTTGTAGCTCTACAATTACTGCAGCATATGCCAAGGATAATCTAATCCTTATATATTTTTACTTATGAATCTTTATTATTATTATTATCAGCAACCTAAGCTGCCCATTTTTGCTAAGCTAGGCATCTAGCACCTAGTAACTACCTTATCTCTCTCCTTTTAATACTTTTTCTTATCTACTTGCCACTATTAGGAATCCTCTCTCTTATCCCACTTTTAGCCTTGAGGTACTATAGATACATCAAGGCTTTATCTAAATAAACATCATTTATCTTAATATCTCAGTCTTATAATAGCTTTTTCAATGCTTAGGGCCTATTAACTAATTGGGCTATTTGAGGCCCTGAATCAACTAGGGGCCATTTAATATTTAGTCCCTGATCCCAACAGGGACAATAATGTTAGGAAGAGAAGAGGTGTTAGGGAATGATTGCGCCTACTTGAGAACAAAAACAAGAGAATCCATAACCATGAGGAAACAAAATACCATAAGCATGATGGCAGAGATCCAAACACCAAACTTGAAAGTGGCCTATAAGGTGAGAGCAGAAGCAGTAGATAGCTTTGCAAAGGTGGAAGAAGTGTCAGAAAAAGCATCCAGTACAATGATATGTATCATCCATAACGCAATTGCTACAATTAATGCACAAAGGGAAAGAGGATTGGAAGAATTATTGATAAAAATGAAGATATTCTTGGACAAGCTGAGAACGTGTGCTGTATCCGAGCAGAAGATATGCATAACTTAATACCAGATCGCCTGAAATGATGACTTTCTTCTAGATGGTGGACTAAAGACCCATAATGGCCGCACACTGCACATGAAGATTGAGAAGCGTTGAACTTCCCATCATTGCGGTATACTCTCTTCAGGCATCTCCATACATGAGCGCAAAACCTGTGGTTTAATAAAGGATGTTATGTATATTTTAATTGGCCTTCTTGGTGATCAAAAAGTAATGGATTTATAGCACGTAAAGATAGTCAAAATGGACAGTGGTATTTGGACTGTGAAGTACCATTTTGTGCAAAACAACTTGCCCACAAACTTCTTGGATTAAAGTGGAGAAGGGCGACCCCTCTGAGAGGTGTAAACACTGATGCTGATCTTTCATTCTGGCTCTGTGTGGTCAAGAGAATCTGTTTGAAAGGGGTAGGAGCCTTATGAAGGCCTGAGGAAGAGGGATGAGAAGCTGGATAGTTTACCAGGGAAATAGGATGGTCTGTATTGAAAAGGCAATGAGCACAAAAAAGTTGGAGTGTGCCATGTGAGACCAGTGTTGGGTAGGGAGTGCGGGGTTAGTTGCCTGGGCAATCAAAGAGTAAGTATAATGGAAGAATGGTCCACATAGTTGATCAGTCCCATACCTCCACTGTGGCATAGTTCAAACAGGACGTCAAGACGCACATGGGGAGGAAGGCCTAGTCATTGCAACCCTTGGATGAGAGCATAAAATGATAAAGAAGGAGGGTGAAAATGTAATAGCATGCGCAGCAAACCAAATTATTGACAGAAGTAGTGAGTTAACAATTCTACCCAAATCTTCAGGCTAGTTTGCTGGCCTCTGAAGGAGGCAATGCGCTTAGTTTGTTTTTCTAGAATGTGGTTTTCCACCAAAGAGGTAGCATATCCTCCCGCCTCCAGACATACTCCCAGGTGGCGTACTGGACCCATGGCAGGCCTAGAAACTAATGGGAGCATAAGAGGGGCAATATTTGATGACTGCTTTGGTAAATGAACAAGTGACTGTGAATCTGAACTATGCTACTGATCAGAAATGGCAGGTGACCAATGAGATTGATATTTACCAAAAAGGATGATCTCAGTCTTGTTGGCATTGAGAGCTGCATTACTAAGACTGGACTACTACTGAATGGCAGTTTCTAGGACACGTGAATCATAGTTATTAAAGATAATGACCACACAATCATCAGCAAACGCTATTATCCTGACTGGCGTCTGCCTTGCATATGAACACTAGCAGATAGATATCTTCATTGTGGAGGAGTGGGTCAAGGTTAAAATTGTACAAAAGAGGTCTCAAAGGGTCACCCTGATGTAAAACCTTTTGAAGGCAAACCAAATCATTCAAGAAACCTGAGCTACATACTGCCAATGTGGCTGATTTAGTAAGTAACTTACCTAATTGATAAAGCAATATGAAAGCTGAAACTTATAGAGAAAAGCCCTAAAGTAAGCCCTGCTGATTTATCATAGGCTTTCTGATGACACAGGAATACAAATGCACAAGTAGCAGGAGATTGGTAGACTTTGTTAAAGTATTGACGTTATCCCATATAGATCTTCTGGGTATGAAACCAAATTGTATAGGGGTTATTACTTCAGAGGCAACTTCCATAAGGTGCTTTGCCAAAATTTTTCTAAAGAATTTGGTATCAGTGTAAGTAAGAGAGATAGGGCACCAGGTTACAATTCAGCCTACAACCCTATTTAAACAAAGTTTATATATGCCTCTTGGCTATCAGAAAGAAGGCATGTCTCCAACAGATATTTGTTCATTTGGGTTAACAGTAGGTTGGATATACTAGAAATATACTTAGGAAATTTATAAGGGAAGGGGAGGCACCCCCAGTGGTAGAATAGGGACCTCTGCCACTGCCTCCCTAAGTTTGATTCTGGTACAGAAACTTTGGGTAGGGTATGACTATAACTGTGTTGGTGTTGCGCACTAATGCTCCAAACTGAGATGGTGATTAGAAAAAGCTGTCCATGGAGTTTCTGGCCTATCATACACTGTGCATGGAGGTTTTCTGGATTTTACCCTCCTTTCCCATTCATTTGATTTTCCCCTTAATTGGTGCAGTATCATCCTCAGGTCATCCCACCTCAAATAAAATTCAAAGAAGTTCGTAAGGGATCCCAACAGGGCCTGAGCATTTCCTGTGTGGCACACCGCAAACAGCACATGAAAATTTGTCTCTTGATATTTGATTTTTTTAGGTTTGGTTATTGGGTGACAGTGCAGATATGTGCTCTATTAAGCAAAAAGTCAATTTTAGCAGGCATTATAAGAGCAGACCTGTACAACATGAAGTAAAACTTATGAATTTCATTGGACACCTTCTCTGGAATATCTTCAATGAAATTGTCAATCAGCTTAACCTGTAAACAGGCTATATTTTGTTTTAGGAGAGAAAAACTGGTGAAAGAAGTATGTGGAACAAGCTTTATCTGTCAAAATATTTTTGGTTTTGATTGAACTCTAATGCAAAGTTGATGTTCTATCACCAAGGCGTTTTAGCTGGAGGGTACTTCAACTCATTTGCATCCCCAAACAGAACTGTAACCTGCAGCAGGGACATTTCTCTTTAGGTAATTCACCTCCATTAGAATACACCTAATGATCATTGAGGCACATGAGTTCACCAAAACAATATATGGTGAGCCTAAAAGATTGTGTGTGCCTTAAAAGTAGACCATGTGGTGATAGGATCAGCACAGAAAGAAGTTATAGCCTCCAGTGTGAAAGTTGCAGTTTTATCTCAGTGTGAGAACTTAGGCAAAGTAAGGTTAGTTGGGTGAAGCTTTCTCCATTAGGGAGCCTGTGACACTGGGTATGATGGAGTGAAAGACATCAAAACCATTTTATGGCTAGAGGAAATCAATTTTTTTGGTGTTAAAGTGCAAATTTTGGGATGAAACCCCAATGGTTCAACGTTGAGGTCTATTTGTGATATAGCAACTGTCCATTGTGTACATGAGGGCAAGACAATTTAAAAAGAAGTAGAGTATTTGGTAATGGTGTTGTAGAGGCCCAAGTAGCCTTCAGGATGCAAAGTTCAACATGTTCCTGCAGGGGATCAGCTGTAGAAGGCTACTAGTCTGTGGCTGGGTTCTCCCAACAGTTCATATCACTAGCTATAAAGGTATTGGTGGAAGGGTAAGAATAGCAATGTTGGAAAAAATTCTCAACAAATCTGTGCACAAGTCAGGGCATAAATACTTGTTACTGTGTGTAATTTGTCACACCATGAGAATGTGCTACCCAAGTATGCAGCCATTTAAAAAGGAGTTTGAGAGATAAGTTCAGAATTACTGCTCACACAAATACCCCACAGTGCAGTGTCCAAGATGACACAGTAGGGAGGAGCATACATGACCATGATTCCTTATTATCTTGCAAACAGTGGGTTTTTATATTGCAAGGATATTCATGGGGAGTTTTTACAAAAAACCCAGTTTCTTGACCAAGGATGGAGAATACTTGAGTCCCACAATGTCTAACATGGCAATTTCTACTAAGATGATCATTGTATCTCAGTAACAATGGGAAGTACTCCTGGCTCTACCCCCTCACTTTTCATGGGCACCAATGAGCCCTTACTGCAAGTACCATACTGGTTTGCAGGGACAGGTGTGTAGTTGGCAACCTTCAAGGCCATAGGTTTGGATTTTTTATAATTTTTGGGTGCACAATTTTTTCTGATACAGTGCACTTGCAGTGCACCATCAGCGGGCTCACTAAATTTGGTTAGAAATGGGTATGAAAACTCAGTTACAAATCAAGTATGCAGGTTGCATGAATGTGTTGGCAAAGGCTTAAGAGTTGGGTGAAGGATGATGATTGATGTGATCTAATTGGCTGGCTGATTATGATTTAACTAATGCAGAAATTTGTACCTTGTCATCTTGAAGTTGTTTAGATGAGATAAGGTTGCCAACAAGGATGCCACCTTGGAAACTGTCTTACAGATCTATTTGGACTTCTTACATTCTTTTAGTAACACAGATTCAATTTTAATATACTGATCTATTTAACCCCAATGAAAGGTGAGAGTAGTATCAACTACCCATTTTTTGTTGGTAACAGATTCATTAATCCCCTCAAAAACACACTTATAATGTTTCACTCCCTCTTTGATAGGTCAGGTGTGCACTTTGTGACCAAAAGCATGGCAGAAGGTGCATATGGGTGGGTCACTATCCACTGTTGCCCAGAAAGCTTAAGTCTGCTTCCCATCAATCATGAGGGTAGCAGAATGAGGATTTTGGTAAGATCCTCTTCAATATCTTTGTTCAGAGTAATAACTGCAATAGCCTTACCTATACTAGAGGTAGGCTTAAGTGAAAAGTTTTTTTAGATGATTTAAGTTCTCTATAGGTGTCAAGCCTAGCACATAGTTGCTGCTCAATGAATTTGAGAGCCACATTCTTAGAGAGATGTTAAAAAAATAAAAATTAATTTAGACTTTATCCAGCACATGCACTTTATTAAAATCATCTATTGACTAACCTGGAGGTTGATCAAAATGTGCATCTGTGAAGTGTCATTTTCCTCTTCCACAGTTTCAAACCCAAGGTTAAACCAATTATATCTTATAGCATGAGGCGCCATATAAATGGCATACAGGAAGAATTTTTCCAAATTTTTACAACTTTTTCCAATGGGCTTTGAATCCATCCTTAGGAAAATTTGAAGCCCACGTTCCACTGAAGTCAACAGTTGAGAATGGGGTGTATTGATATACTTATTACACTTGGTCTGCAATTTCAAGATTTTGGCAGATAATTTAATGCAGTTTTTTATTTTGAACTTGTCCACCAGATTCTCTAGGGCATTTTTAACTTTTAGTGGTAAACAAATTGGTCCTGTGCCTTTTATCACAATCATTCAAGCCTTACCATGATTTAACATTCACTTATCTTTACCAATACAGATTATTAAAATAACTTCCTTGTTTGAATTTGTTGCAATAGTTGTTGCAATGAAAAAGAAAAGTAAATTCACTATGATATTACTGGAAATCTAGAAAAAGCATTTATTTGTATATTATCTCCCTGGTGGTATATTGTTACTTTCTTTACACAAAGGCATAATAATTGTAAAGATCAAATTTCTATTCTTTATTGATAGTAGAAAAGTTTCATAATAGATAAAAAAACTTTGCTTCCATAACTCATATATGAAAAAATCTTTTGGATATTAAAGCTTGCAATAAAGCTACCCTTTTATATTTACTTCTTAATAAAATAGCTAAGCTTAAATTATAAATAATAAAATCTTTCAAAAAATTGAACCAGGAACATCTTAAATTCTCTTTATGACCAATCTTATTTAATCTTAAAATAATGACTTTTTCCTGCCTCCCGAGTTCGATCCCGGTAATGGACTTTGGGTAGGGGACGATTTTGACTGTGTTGGTTTTGCGCGCCAATGCCCCGAACCGAGATAGCGAATAGCAAAGGCGGTCCATGGAGTTCCTGGCCTATCATACGCCGCGCATGGAGGTTTTCCGGGTTTTATCCTCCTTTCCCATTTTCTTCACTTCCCTAATCGGTGCGGTACCGTTCCCAGGTCGGCCCACCTCGAATAAAATTTAAATTTAAATAATGACTTTTTCCAATCAAGACATCAGTTAAATTTTTTAGTAATTTATAATAGAACCATTTTGCCTAGTAATACTAATACAAGTCTGATTTTGCTTACCCACTATAGTGTTTTAATTATAAGGGACATGTAATGGATAGGAAATTTCTGCACCATCATGCTTAAACCTGATACAGTAATTGGTGACCAAGGTAAAATTATTTTGGTTCATCAGCTTGAAAATTGATTGCCTACAGAGCCCTCGTTGAAATTTATTTTTTCTGCGCAGTGAGGTTTCTCAAACATGGTCCTATTAAGCAAGCCAAGATCTAAAATAATTTGAATGTGGTATATACAGAAACTAGTTTGGATTATTGAATATATAAATTAGTAAGTAAATACAACCTGGTAAAGTCAATTTATATGTTAAACTAAATTTATTTCTAAGAAGTATTAACTATATTGATTTCAAGGGTATTGTAGATATCCTTAGTAGTTACAGGTTGAGGGTAGAACTTAAATAAAATACCTTCTTTATGATAACTTATCAGGTAGGAATAATCCTTGTCATGCTTTTTTTAGAGATGCACTTATTTATAAGATATTTATAGATATTTGTAAGATTTTATTTTATCAAATAGTTCTATGATAGTAGTTAATGGGTATTAGTCTAAAAGAGGCTAATAAGAAATTAAAATTTATAAATCATACTGGGGTGAAAATCTTGCAAGGAGACATAAAGGATTAGACTTAATTTCTGATCCTGCAACTATCTTACAATTTCAGAAATTGATTAGACTCCAAGATTAGCTTAATATAGTCACCCCAACTCATCAAGATAGCAAGCAAGCCAATTAAAAATGCGCTCTCTATTTTAAGAATTTAAAAATGTACCTAGTGATATCTTATAATGGATTTTATAGCGGAAGAAGCTATCTATAATATAATCATATCTGGACCTTGTGTGAACAGGGTACTTTTTAAAAAAAGCTAGATGAGCTTTTATAGCATAACATAGCACCAAAATAAAGCTGAAAACTGATCCATATCTTTGGTTGCTTTTTTGTTTTTAAAGTTGTGATTCAACATTAATATTTGCATTACTTTTTAGAGGAAATCAAGAGCATGAATACCATTACTCAACTTTTAAGTAGCAATATAGAAGGCAATTCTATAATTTATTTAATGATTTAAGTATAGCTGCATGGGCAATATTTTGAGAGCTGCAACGTCACTTATATGTGCTGGCCTGTCCCATCATGTTACATATATACCCTTAAAATATGGTGTTACATTAACTAAAATTAAATTTATAGAATCAAAAGCTTATTTTTAAGCATTACTAGCGGAGTTACCCGTGCTTCGCTACGGTGTCTATAGAATTTCAGGTGATTTGAGTTGATTAATTTAGATTTTATATATAGTTAAGCAATAACTACTCGGCCAAATCTAATTGCTCAATCGAAGCAACCAAAACCACCAACCACTCAGCTAAATCTAATTGAACTTATCAAATCAGCCAATAACTGATTTCCCCAAAGCTAAACTGTATCCTATCGATTCGACCAAAAACCATCAACCCACTCGGCCAAATAAAATAAACCTTTCAAATCAATCAGATTCTAAATTATTTTAGTTTTTATATTGGTAGATAGCTATCAATAAGTTCAGAAACCATTAAACCTATTAAAAATTCCAACTTACAACCACTTAGCCAAAATCAATTAAGCCTGCCAAATTAAATAAACTATCGATCACTTACCTGAAACTATTGAGCCTATCGAATCGACCAAAAAATAAACCACTACTCAGCAAAAACCAATTACGGAACTTACAACAGCCACAAACTACCAACCCCTTATCAAAAACCTATGAAAAAATTGAAGTAAATGGATATGAAAATACCCAGCCAAATTGTTATATAATTACCAATAGAAATATATGTTCTAGATCTTATATAGAACTGATATAAATATTTATGATTATATTAAATAATTGCATATTAGCATTCCGTTCCCAAACTTTATAGAATCTCTATATATTATTTCTCAAGGGAGGATACCCCAGTGGTAGAGTATGGACCCTCTACCACTGCCTCCCGAGTTCGATCCCGGTAATAGACTTTGGGTAGGGGACGGTTTTGACTGTGTTGGTTTTGTGCACCAATGCCCCGAACCGAGATAGCGAATAGCAAAGGCGGTCCATGGAGTTCCTGGCCTATCATACGCCGCGCATGGAGGTTTTCCGGGTTTTATCCTCCTTTCCCATTTTCTTCACTTCCCTAATCGGTGCGGTATCGTCCCCAGGTCGGCCCACCTCGAATAAAATTTTAAATATATATTATTTCTCAAGGGTGTTTTTTGTCGGTATGAAATATCTCCCTTAATACTGTATCAAAATTATTATTTGATACGCCATTTTGAAGATTATTTTTCCCTCTAATGATAAAATATAATTAAATTTATAAAATTAATATTTTTTTAAAAATTACATTTTAAAACTTACATTTTAAAAATTTCATTTAAAAATTGCATATATAAAGTGTCGTGGTGGTGCTGAAGTCTCTGAATAAAATAAAATAGATTAGATTAGAATAAAATAAATTTATAAATAACGTATAAACCACATAAATGTATTAATAATGTATAAATGTATAAACAATGTTAAAACAACGTCTCAATCAAATTAAAATAAGTAAGTGATAAAGCATTTGCAAAAGTAGTAGAAACTATTCTAATCTCAATAATATTTAGGTAGCAAGCGTTTGTTGGCATAATTTTTGATAAAAAAATCGGTCAATTTTTATTATAAAACAATTAGTAAGTTTTTTGATAGAAAAATTAGTAAGTATACAAATAATATGAAAAATATTTATTGCATTTGGATTACGAAAAATAAATTTTTATTTCAAAATATTTGTCACAATATTTATATATTTATTAATTTTCTATTAATAATTTTTTTACAACTTTAAAATTAGTTTATTAATTAAAAAATTAAATTATATTTTCGTTATGTTTTTGCCACTTTTCATCATTCTTTATTTGTAAAAATCTATTTTTTTGATTAAGTACTATCCATAGGTTAGTCATATAATGAATTCTATTACCTGAACTGATGCGAAGTATTTGCATGGGTCATCTAGTATATATATATATATAGATATTTAAGGGTGGTTAGCCAAGTGGGTAAAACTGCTTCCACCTCTAGTGCAGGCTTTGAGTTCGAAACCTGTGCTGGCTAGAAAATATCCTTGGTGTGGTGTATTTGTCCCAAGGTCGACCCGCCTCGAATAATTTTTAGATATAGATATGTGCCAATTCTTACCAACTTACCCAAATAGATTGAGCCTATCATACTCGATAGATTCGATAAGATTCACCAATTCTCACCCATTCACCCAAATAGATTGAACCTATCAGATTTGAAGGTTTCAGATGTCAGTCAGTGAGTACGTCAGTGAATGTGTTTTATTAAGTAGATGTCTGGATTGGGTCCAAATGTAAACTATAAGCAATTTAGAATATACAGTGCTGAGTATATCTATATATATTTTCCCCATGTTTTAATAGTTATTCTGCTATTCGGGGCGGAGACAAATCCAACAAAGCAAAGATCATAAAAATCGGTCCAGCCGTTCTTGAGTTATAACTGGTGTAACTAACACGACTTTGTTTTATATATATAGATTGTGTCCCAAGCCAAGTAGGGGATACCACGGGCTTGAATAAAATGCTTATTAATAGATATAAGCATGCTATAAAATCAATCTGTTGACAATAATGGTCTTGAGGTCTTTTTTAAATAAGAGCTATAAAATCTTCTATCGACCTGTTTACATTCTAAGCTTATGTAAAGCTTGCAAAATATTTTTGGTATGACTACTAGTATATTAAAGTTAACAATGAAATCTAATGAAACTTTTTTTTGAAATCACAATTGAAACTACCTAGATTCTCAAACTTGATCTGACAAAGCAGTCACGTCCGTTCTACCATCTAGTACTAAAAAAAGCAGTCACGTCCAAATATCGATCTCTTAAATATACGAAACATTTTAATACCTTTTAAGGTGCGCTTTTTGGGATCTGTAGATTTGTAGTGGTTCCATTAAGTTTTGAGATCAACTTGATAATAATCTAACATATTTTTAACCAGGATATCTTTTGACAAAAGCCTGTAGATTAAATATGTTGTCATTTTAGGGTGAAATCCACCACTTTTCTATAAAAAACATATATACAGGTCGAATTGAGAACCTCCTCCTTTTTGAACTCAGTTAAAAATAAACCAATAATCTGGCGACACAAGATTTAAAAATTATTTTAATAATTACATATATTAAATACTATATCTTAAGTTATTTAAGTAAATAGATGAATTTGATAAACACGATTAACCATACAAACATGTTGAGACATAGATGGACTTGTGGATCTGTTCCGTGTAAGCCACCGATAGATACTCAAAGTGGTTAAAGGCTGTGGCATAATCTAAGGATATCAACAAGGAAACAGAAGCACTTCTTATAATTTACCCATAATAATCTCAATCCTCTTTAAAATTAACTTTACTTCATTATGTATGTATTTAGACAGCGTATCTTTTTTTAGTACTAGATGGTAGACAGCGTATCTTTTCACTTCCGGCGTTAAAAGTCCAAGTTGCCTAAATTTAGAATTTATTTAGTTACAAAGAATTTAAAACATAGGACCATCTAGTACTAAAAAAAGAATTTAAAACATATAATTTAGTATTTAAACGCTAGAGCATAAAGGTAAAGATGACGATCACTGAATCCTATGGAGCTAACTTTGATCCTAGTTATTTTATGAGAACAAGTTATCGATATCATGTGAAACACATTTTAGATGATAGAATATCCAGTACCATTAATATAGGATAACTAAAACCTAAAAGATAATTGACTTGAGCAAACTCTAATATAAATTAATCCAAAAAGTCTCCAAAGGATGTAATTTGATTTTCCACACACTTTCCCCACTTGTAGGCTGACTAGCTCTCAATTTAGTATATAAAGTATTTACCCTTTAACGTTGGATTGGTGCCATAATTTCTGCTTTATCACTTAAACTAAAGTTTGATAAGTCTCACCCAACTAAATTTACCACTAATTTTATATATATAGCTATCATTCATAACCACCTAACTTCCTTGAATTTATTATATTTTTAGGTTTACTTTGATATCTTGTTTGAAGTCTGTCAATGGCTGTCTGTGGGATATGTGTCGATAATTTTTCAGCTGAGCCTAAATACGATGAACCTGTTCCATATAGATCGCCCCTTTTTGCTTCAAACCATACCTCAGGAGTGATGGCAACTAGTTGTAAGTGCAATAATAAAACGTTCACTAAGATCTTTAGGTGGCCATCTTTTTCACTACTCTTGGTACTTTTTAAACTGTAACTTTACTTATTTGTAATAGCTTAAGTGTCTGGCTTGTTAAAAATCGTAATGGTACATGTCCTTTTTGCTACTCAAAAATTCCACGAAATTCAATTATTAAGATTTACCATGACTGGATCCCTGTGAATAATAACTTAGGATCGGATCCCCCTTCAGCAGCTGATTTTGCAGATCTCAAAACAAAATTCGAAAAAACCAAAGCTACTCTTAAGAACACAAATAACAGAAACAAAGCTCTAAGAAAAGCTTTAAATGCCGCTGAAAAGAAGGCTAACGAACTCAATGATGAGCTTGTAAAAGAGAAGAAATTCTCCATGAATTATATGAACTTGTACAGTAAAAGTGAATCCAAGCTTAAAACTAATACCGAACAACTGATGCAAGCGTTGACTTGCCTTAGAGAGATTGGACTCGTTGCCAACCAGCCAAAAGTTCATTCATTAATGAACCACGCTAATTCCTCCAGTGAGCTTTATGACTCTCAACATAGAACTGTTCTCCAAAGCGTTGAAAGTTTAAGAGAAAGCTATTTATCTGAGTCTAGGTATTGTTCCATATTATTCTCTAACTATGTTTGAGACTATGTGAAGAGTTCCGCGCCAAATATTTCTCGGAAGTGGCTGCCCACCGTAAAACTCAGGAAAAAGGGATATCCTTCAAACAGCTTCTATCGAGATTTTTTTAGACCTTCTTGCCTTCAGCTTTTAATCTAAACGGAAATCTATTAAGCTTTGTCTATAATAATGCAATAAAGAATACGAAATCGGTTTTTGTTTTACTCACATTTATAATTGATTAATAGGAAAAGATAGTTTTACTTTAAACTCGTGAGAACATGCGATTTAGATTATAGTTTGGATTTCATCAATTTAGTTGCTTTACAATCGGTACTTTTCCAAATAACAGTACTTTTAACGAATTTCTCTTATACTTTTGATGACTGAAGGTGCACCTAGTCTCCCGAACCGAGATAGCGAATAGCAAAGGCGGTCCATGGGTTCCTGGCCTATCATACGCCGCGCATGGAGGTTTTCCAAATTTTATCCTCCTTTTCCATTAATTCGATTTCCCATTAATCGGTGCGGTATCGTCCCCAGATCGGCCCACCTCGAATAAAATAAAAAAAATAAAGGTGCACCTAGTCTGAAATTTTAAGGTACTTAATTTTTAATTGCAATGATACTAATTTTCCACGCTTGTTATGCTTATAACAATTTTTAATTTGGTCTAAATTTATTCTTGGCTATCGGTCCACTAATTTGCCCTAAATAGTTGTTAGGGATATATAGATATATTAAAGTACAAAAAGATTTAAATAGCATCGAACTGTAATGTGCTAATTTTTTAACAAATTTATTTAAATTTTATTTGACATACGCTGACCAGGGGACGGACAGTACCAAAAATCAAAACAAATAAAAGAACCTGATGGACAAAACAAATGGGAAGGCAACAAAAAAGCTTCTAACCAGGCGGGGCAGAAACTACTGTCCTACCATGAAAGAGGGTAAGGGGGGTTGGGCATGTTTTCTGAGACGTTTCTGCCCCAACAATGTCATTTTGTTTAAGTAAGCGGATAAAAGCAGATAGTCAGGGCATTGGGGCATCAGCATAGTGTGGGTGGATGGCAGTGTAGTAAGAGTTCTCCTCCTCTTTATCAAGAGCAGCACAGTAAACAGCTTTGATATATTCCACTAAGTGATGCTCAGCTTGAACGTGGGCATAGGGGAGCTGGGAAAATTTAGGAGATACTATAGAAGGTGATTTTAGCAGATGGGTTAAACTCTGCTAGTTTAGTGACATGTATAACAGCAGCTTCAGCATCATCAAACAGTTTTGAGATATTGCTGCAGGCTAATTCAGGGAAATCAGGAGGAAAGTAAAGTGTGGGCAGCCCTAGTTGGTATTGAGCCACTGATTTTCTGCTGCTTTGCATAGGTTTGGGCAATGAGGGGGAGTCTACCACTGCTAAGGTGAGCTAGTGGTCACTCTGGTAGGGGGCAGCACTAAGTTTAGGAGTGTAATGTCTGGGGGGTGGGGTATCATCAAAATCAGAAATGAAAAATTCAGCCTGACCATAATTAAACTGGCCAAGCAGTTGACCAGATATCTCACTCATGATAACCTTACCTGATTCACCAATCTCAACTAATAAGTCCCATAGATTTCAGTTTACAAGAATATTGGATGAATTCAGGTGGATAGGAGGTAAATTAGCTGCTTGGGTACATAGGGTGGTCCAAGCCTGACTCTGATTGGCTGGGGTAAAGCTGGGTGGTCTAATGTGGGTAGTTGATTTGGTGGTAGCTGATTTCCCACTCAGGCCCATTGAATAGGATTGTTGAGTGGGAGATGGCAGCAAACTGCACCATTCAGAATCCACTGAATAGGGCTCTAAAGCTATATCAGTGAAAGTGGTATGGGGGTAGGATTTTTTTGAATGGTTGAGCCCAAAGCAGAGGGGACAAATCTTCAACCCCTGGGACCAGAAACTTCAGGTTGTGCGCCTTTTTCTTAGGCAATCTCTCTGAGCTCAGGGTGCTGTTTTGGGGGGCTTTGGGGCTTTTTGATTTAAATTATGATATCATATTTTGATTTGCTAATAGTGATACTAAGCTTAATTTGGATGATAATTTTAAATTTTGAGTTAATTTAAATTAAATTCTATTATAGCATGATTCAGTGGTTTGAATTAATGGTGATTCAAAGCCTAAACTGATACCAATCAGATTTTTAGATTTTGCAGCAGATCAAATTAGCTTTCATATATATAGCTTTTCCACCCCCATCCTAAGATAGCAGCTAATTGAAGATGTTCAGAGTATTTTAAAATTATTATTTAAAATTAATTCTCATATTCTCCAATTCATTTTTTATATATTTAAATAATTATATGATTCAATGGTAAAGCTTCCAAATCTATAAAACTTAACTACAAATGTTCCAACTGATAAAATCACTTTAAATTAAGCTCCACTGATGAGCTTAATATAAGCTTTTATTGGGAAATTAATTCTTTAAAGCTTTTTGATAATGGGATGCATAAATAGCTATCACATTTTTAGGAAGTTATTTTCAACAATAAATATAAACTAATATTAAATAAGAATGCAAAATAAAGATTTCATAGTTTTTAAAAATAATTTTAGTGATAACACCCCCACTTAAACTTCAGAATAATAAACTTAACACAAAAGTAAGCAAATCTTAGTTTTTGGTTATTTATAATTTAGGAAAAAGATTCTCTATTAAGTTGTTTTTATTATCCTCACTTAAATTCTAGATTTATAATTTTATTACAAAGGTAAGAACCTTTTAGCTTTTAGGTTTTATAATTTAGTAAAATTATCTCTAGATAGATGTTTTTATTGTCCTTGCTTAATTTGTAAAATTATATTTTTTAATACAAAGATAAGCACTTTTAGTTTATAGTTATTTAAGATTTAGGAAAACATTCACTAGATTGTTGTTTTGATTATCCCCACCTTAATTGCAGAATTGTTTCTCTAATGCAAAGATAAGCCTTTTTAGTTTTTGGTTATTCAGGATTTAGAAAAAAATTCACTAAATTGTTGTTTCTATATCTATGCTTAAATAGTAGATTTATATAATTTTAATGCATAACTAAGCACATTAAGAGTTTTTTAGCACTAGGTGGTCCCAACCTAAAGGGGGATACACCAATCTGCACATTAAGAGTTTTTGGTTATTTAGAATTTAGGAAAAAACTTTCACTAGACAGATATTTTTATTATGCTCACTTGATTTGCAGAATTTAAATTTTAAACACAAAGGTAAGCATTTTACTAGTTTGCTCATTTGTGAAAAATATTCACTAAATATTTGTTTTTATTAGTTTGGCAATAAAAAGTAATTTTAGTTGATAGTTTTATAGATTATCGATCCCAGCATGACATTCTTAAATTGAAGAGCAATATTGTGCTCATTTTAAGGTAATCTTTTTATTAATTTTACTTATTTTTTACTATCTATAGCTATTAATTTATTAAAGATATTCAAAGTTTGTTTCCAGTATGCTCATCTGTGATCTGATTTGTTTATTGTTATATTCAAGGTAAGTTTTTTGATAATTATACTTATTTTTCACTAGATGTTTGTTTCCAGTGTGATCATCTGCAATCATCTGAAATGATTGCAAACATCTTATTTTAGTGAGTTTTGCTTCTTATTTAATAATAATTTTAGTAATGTTGTTGATTTTTATTTCACCATAAACTATTGTAATTTTCTATGTTTACTAACATCATCAGTGTAAGTTTTTTAATATTTTTATTTGATCTAATATAAAGTAGTAGTTTTGTTGATTTTGATTTCAACATAAACTGTTACCATCCTAATTATTTGCTAATATCATTTTCAAGGTAAGTTTTGTATTTTCTAATTTGATATACTATAATATATTACTATATGTATTGCTTATTTTGAGCAGTGATAGATTGGTGGCATTTTAAATTATGCTTAGTTTTTTTCCAGATTTTTATATTATAACAATTTGATCAGTATCAATAATTATATATTTTGAAGAAGGTTGCCTTTATTCTAATATGATTATGTTAAAGTGTTTGCTCTTTTAATGGTTGACTTATCCTGATATCTATTTCTTAAATTCTACTATACATCATCTAGATCAAAAAACCTCAATAAATTATATTTTAATGTGCACAAAAAACTTGGTCTATTGATATTCTCAGTTTGCTTATATTTGTAAGCTTAATTATTTTAGAGTTATTATTTGGAGTTATGATACTTCCCCAGCCACAAGGGTAGCAGCAAAGCTGTTAGTCCAAGTGGCACAAATGATAATTTTATGGTATTATATCATACTATAATAAGTATTTTGAGCCTTACAGCATTTCTCAAAGTTATGTTTTAATAATAATGAGTTAGCTCACAGGGCACAAGGGCAACAGCAAAGCTGTTAGTCCAAGTGGCACAAATGAAAGTCATTTTCAAGGTAAATGGGGCTCAGAGTGTAGTGGTAGCACAGATACCAGAAAGAGGTCACCAGCATAGCTGGTGGCCAAATGGAGGCTGTGCCAGTACAAGCTCATAATCTTCACCCACAGCTAGATAGTTTGTTTTGTGCGCCTCTTTGTGAGGTCACCCTTTTAAGCTTAGGGTGCTGTTTTTAGGGATTTTGTGGCTTTTTGATTTAGTTTATGACATCATAAATTGTTTTGCTTTTGGCAACACTAACCTCAAATTTAAGCAATCAGGTCACTTAAAGGTAGTTTTTTGATATTGAGTTTATTTTGTAGCAAATCAAAAAGCTTTAATCTCACTTTATAACCCCCACCTCAATTGTGAGCATGCATTTGGATATATTTGGAGTATTTGTAAAATTATATATAAAAACTAGATTCTCACTATATAAAATATATTCTCCAATTTTTCAATAACCATGAATGAAACTGCTTATCAGATCTATTTAGCACTTTTCAATAATCATAAATGATATTTGCTATCAGATTGATTTAATTATAAAGATATAAATAGGAATCTCCATATATAAATCATATTATCTAATTTCCAATATAATGAATAAAACTGCTTATAAATTTATTTACAATTATACTATAAACTAGATTCTCCACAAATAAAACTATTACTTATTATATTAAAATTATATACTAAAGTAGATTCTCAATAAGATAAAATGTATTAAAATTATATTGTAAAATAGATTCACCATAGATAAAGTATTCTCCATTTCTCTAATAAAATAGGATTGATGTCATCTATCAGATTTACCTTTTTTTTATACAATACATAACTTTATTTACATATGATCTAATCTGATTCTAAAAATTAAGTTCTAAACTATATTGAATGCAGCCAATCAGATAAAATTATAATTATGATGATTTAACATAATCTAATTGATCTAATTTGATTAGAATGTTAAGTTTTGATTGAAATTTAGATCTTTAAAATATATTGAATGCAGCCAATTGGATAAATTATATATGTTTGATGATTTAACTTAACCTAACTAATCTAATCTGATTAAAAATGGTAATTTTCAATCTAACTTTTTTAAAAAAATATATTTTCAGCCAATTGGATAAATTTTTTTATAAGTATGATTTATATAATCAATTGATATAATCTGATTAGAATAGTTTTAATGTATATTTAAAGCTTTAAACTAAAAAGCTTTTCTTTCTTGTAACAATCACTTTGGTTACTACAATTTGATTCAAACAGCAAATTTGGATAATCACACACAGGAAAGATGGGCGACTCTATCAATAAAAATAATACAACATGGGTGAGCGTCGCAGCAAGCAGTGCACTTATTGGTGCAACTAAGGGCAAGAAATGCCCTAGAGGGGACCAGGAACCCAATCTGTAAAGAAATTGCAGACTCAGACACCATCTTGGTTTATGGTAGTCACTGTAAAGCATGCGTAATATATGTACATTCAGTTCAACCAACCCTTATCAAAGGTGGAACATGAGATCAGACTCTTCCTTGGGGATAAGTCACTGACCCTGTGGGAGAAAACATGTGAGGCACAGCCCTCACTTTTCCCTCATGCGGTGTATGTAGCCACCAACAACATGGGCCACAGCTGGATCAATATTAGTTTTGAAACAGCCAATGAAGCCAATGCTGCAGCAAAAATATGTTTGGAAATTGCCCTCCCTGAGGGCAAAAAAATTGTGCACATCACACACACCAGATGGAACAAAGTGAAAACTTTGTTCATCTCCTTTGACTCGCTCCTCACCAACCTTCCTCATAAGGTAATTGAGGAGGAGCTCCGCAAAGGTCTTGTGGCCTATGGAGAAATCCAACAACTCAAATTACAGCGATTTCACTTAATGCCTGACCTGTGCATGGGCAAAGCTATCGCTGTAATCAACCCCTTCCCAGAAGTGGAAGAGGACTTATCCAGAATTCCCCGCTCAGCAGAATTTCACTTTGCAGATGGGGCCAGTCGACTGCATTCTGAGTTACACCAGAACATGCACCACCCATTTTCAACCACTGTGGTTTACTGGGCCTCAAGGAACATGCATGCCCTGTAAAAGAGGGCTTAATGGAAAATGATTTTTGTGAAGAAGCTATGGACAAAGATAATGAAAACTTCGCCAAAATGACTGATGGTCACCACCCATTCCGCTGGGGTGAAGATGGACTATACTCCATCGTGGACCCAGTTACAAGCAACAATGTAAAGCAGCACAAAAGCCCGCAAGCGAGCAGCAGCCAAAGTGGTGGCACATGCGGAGTCTGCCATTAACCCTGGACAAATTCAGGAGGATATTTCAGATATTCACTGAACCAAAAAATCATAACAATATGCCCAGGTCAAAAATTTTCACAGTAACCAGACTGAGCCACAAAGCGTCATCAGTCATGCACATACTGAGGAACAATGCAACTGCAATTTGGGTGAAAATGCGGTGCACAATGCAACAAAGTTGAACCTCAAAAATATAAAATCCAATCAACAACCTGCATCAAATCAACATGAGACCTGTGCAGAAAAAGTTGATGCAAATGCAAAAAAATGCAATTTCCTTGAATCATTGGGTCAGATCAAGGGAACCAACAATGGCAGTGAAAGAGTTGGAGTACAGATGCGGAGCATGGCCAAAATGAGCTGCGGTGGGATAGGACCAGAGGGTCCTCCCAACTGCTCCTGAGGCGCCACGGGCACCTCAGTGTCAATAGGGACACTTAACATCGTGGGAGCCAGAGCTCATATGTCCCAAGCCAAAAAGCTGGCATTCCTGTGAAAACCTCTTGTAGATATCTTGGCCATCCAAGAAACCAACTGCCTACAAGGGGAAAAAGAATCCTGGTCAACCAGGGTCGCACCATCACAATCAGTATGGACGTCTCACTGTGGGGTGATAGTCCAAAACAACAAAAAATTTAAAATTACAAATTCATCATAACACTTGCATGGTTGAGTCCTGGTAGCAACAATCATACGCCAAGATGAAATAATTTTGTTAGCATGTATCTATGCACTGTGCACTGCAACTGAAAGAAAAAAAATTTCTGAAAAAATTTCTACTCTCACCCTCCCACCAGATATCATCATGTTAGGCGATTTCAACTGCTGGGATAACACCAATACAGATTGATGGCCTAATCCCAGGGGATACCCACCTGGACACATCGAATATCGCACAATGAAGGCATCTCTTGGCTTACAGGATGCTCTTCCCCCAATTCACTAATCCTTCCCCATATGACAAGACCCAACATACATGAGGGACTGCTCATATATTTGAGTCGTATTGACCACATCCTCATCCCACAATCCCACCGCTCAATAATCTCCAAATTTACAACAAAAAAGATCAATTTTTCTGATCACCAATTAGTTACAGTGCAGTTAGTGCCAACCCAATCCCACACACAGGTGTCACCTTGGAGAAAGCTTCACCTGGAAAATATAAGATTGCCTAAGATATCTGACTGGGTTGAAAACAAGGCTACAAACCCAGAATTTACAACCCCATTCACTTTGGATCCCATCGGAACATGGTAAAATTTCAAAAAAAGATTTAATCAACAAAACCCAACATATTGCATCACATAAGTACACCGCAGACACGGCCACAATTAAGCGTACCTTGGCAGAACTAGACCACCTGTAAATAAATACTCTGAGATTTGGTTATAGCCCTAATTGGGGATGCAAATGGGCAGAAATTTCAGCCTGACTTAACAATCTCATCTTCAAACACCAACACAGAATCAAAGTATTGAAAAAAGGTAAGTTCATAAAGGAAGGTGAAACCTGTTTGACATACTTTTTCTGCAAATTCCAATCCCACAGAAACCAGCCCACGTGCACACAGGTCTGCAAGTCCAATGGCACCAAGGCAACTGACCCTGAGGAGGTCAAGGCGGAAGTACACTGCTATTACACCAAATTATATCACAATATGCCAACAGATCCACAAAAAATTAAAAGATTTATTCAAACTGCCAAGATACAAAGTACACCACCAAATTACAACATACTATCCCTTATCACATGGGAGGAGCTTTGGGAAACAATTCGCGGTGCACCACGTAGGAAATGCCCAGGGCCTGATGGGATACCCTACAAATTTTACAAAAAATATTTTCAACAAATCGCCCCCTCCTATTGGCATCAATGAACCAGAGTTTGTTGGAAACACGCCTATTACCAGAAGGCCATAAATCCTACATTATAACCTTATATAAAAAAAGGTGACAAGTTGGACCTGGCCAACTGGCGCCCAATTGCACTCTCCAACACTGACACAAAAATTCTAACAAAAATTCTAGCAGCTAGATTAGGCGCAATTGCATCTGACGTCCTATCACCCAACCAGTTTGGGTTTATATCAGGGAGTTCATTCTGGAACAACATACACCCTGTTGCAAACATTTGCCAATCCAAAGCAACTGGTGCCCTGGTCTTCTTGGATCAGGAAAAAGGCGTATGACCGTGTTAGCTGGCCATACCTAAAAGAATGTCTACATGCCTTCAAACTCCCACCAAGATTCATAAAATGGGCGATGCTCCTAACAGAATCTGCAACCATGGCTGTATGCGGCCCTGGATTTCTAACAAACAATATCAAAACCACACAGAGGGCTCAAACAAGGGGATCCCCTCAGCCCACTGCTATATAATTTCAGCCTTGACCTGCTCCTCTGAGTAACTGACTCACGTCTCATGGGGATAACCACACAAGGACAACCAACAGTCAAGATACTGGCCTTTGCAGATGACTGCATAGCAGGTATAGCAAACAATGAAGATGCCCAACAGCTGGAACACACTCTAGAGGAATACCCCAAGGTGAGCAATGCATCACTCAACAAAAGGAAGACAGAAATCATCCTCTTAGGCAAATACACAAACAATTGGGCCACAACATCAGAACCTCATACCAACACACAAAAAAAACCTAATTATTTTACCCTTTGCAACACCTCCCACCACCACTCCTGTCCAACACCTTGGAATCTGGCTAGAATCAGGGGGATATGCTAATGAAACAATGGAAAGTAACCTGTTACAACGGGTATCCAAACGTGTCACCTCCCTCAAGGGAAGAACCCCAGGACTAACAGGACGAGTTACAGTTGCTAACTCGCTCATCCTCCCAATACTGTGGTACCAGGCCCATGCGATAGCCTTCTCACCTACCTTTATAACTTCAATCCGCGTGCTTATCCAGGGCTGGCTGTGGCCTGGCTCTCACCCTCCTATATGGATGGAAACACTATTTGGCCCACGCTCAAGCAGAGGCATGGAACTAATAGATTTTGAGAGCTATGCCAATCACATCCTAGGTACCTGGATAAAGGAAATTTTGCTCCAGACCTCCCACAACAACATTGGTCCAGAGCAGCAAGGACTAACTTTGCACAGGAGCTCAAATTAACCAACCCACATAGTCCACCCAGACTACTTTCATACCTTGCCAAGCACCCTACTGCAATGGGTCCACATGGAACCTCCCCTCATTTCAAACATATCCTCTGAACTATCCGCCATATGGGATGGACCATAGAGAACATGGGTACTATACAGGGAAGGGATGACTCAGCCCCCAATTCAAATTAAGAAACCCAGAAAACCACCACTAGAGGGATATGCTCGCAACAACCACAAGCATAGCTAGGATAGAATACCTAGATATGCTGGACATTCCCTAGGATTTAACCACACAGAAAGCAATGTGGAAAATGACACACCACCCACTCCTACAGCCAAGGATAAGAACAAACGCCTGGCGCTGTTTGAGAAGGACCTATAGGATGGCGGACCGCTCCAACTCCCTCCACAAAACATGTGCAGTATGTGGAGGGGAGGGATCCCTACATCACTGCCTAGAAACATGCCCCCCAACCAAAGCTATATGTCAGGAAGTCGCACGCCTGCTCAAGATTCAAAACGAACAGGAATTCTTGATATCAAAGAGTATCTTTGCGCTCCAGATCAAGTCACCAATCCCATCTACCCTCTGCTCCCTAATAATACCCATTGCAATGTGGACAATACACACAATTGCATTAGATGCATTCAAGGGCATGGTCCCAACCATTCATGGGATTATTAACAGATTCCATGTCCACTTACTAGAGCACTTCCAAGCCTGGCTCTATGGATATATGAGACCAAGACAAAAAGCGCTCATAGAATCATGGTTCCAACTCTGGTTCCTCCACACAGACCCTATCCTTCACACCTGCTCCATAGCAGGGGAAACCCCCTCAGAGTAGTGCACCAACCCCCCCATACCTGGCAGTTCCGCTGGCAATAGGGGTAACTTGAGTACCCAGGGTGCCCAATTTTTATATTTCTTAGTTATTCTCTTAGTTTCACATATATTTAGTAATGTTTGTCCCCTGGTCGGCTTACCTCAGTTAAATAAATAAAGCTTTAAATTAAATTAATGAAGTTAATTGGATAAATTTACAAGTATGATAATTTAATTTTAATAAATCTAATCTGATTAAGATGGATTTAGTTTTGATCTAAAATTAAAGTTTAAGGTTTTAAACTATATTATAAGTAGCTAATTGGATAAATTTTATTAGTATAAACAATGCTTTACCATTATTTAAATGATCTAATCTGATTAAAATAGTTTAGTTTAGATTGAACATTTAAAGTATTAAATTCTGTTGTATATAATTAGATAGAAAAAATTTATTAGTATAATAAGTTATTGTTATCAAATTAATCTAACCTGATTAAAAATAACTTTAGTTTAGACTAATATGAAGGGTTTTAGCCTATATTTTTGTAGCCAATTGGATAAATTTTACTATTATATGATCTATCATTATCTAATCAGTCTAATATTATAGAAACGTTTTAGTTTTAATTTAATAATATGTACCCCCACTCTAATGTAGACCCTTCTGAAATAATTGGAGTATTCAAAAATTAGGTAAAATAAATCTTATAATTTTAAATACTTAACATTTATAGATTTTTTGATATCAGATATTTCAAATCAATTTGTAGTTTTATATATATGTAAAACTTACCTGCATTTTTTAACCAATAATCATACTGAATTCAAGCTCCAATGATGAGTATGAAGTATGAAATACTTATATATTATAGATTGACTATTTGATGCTTTTATCAATGTTATTAATATATAAATAGCAATCACATTTATAGGTAGGCCAAACAACTTTTAACTTAACTCATAATAATAATAAGGTATAAAGTTTATATAGTAATAACCATCTAATTTTATAAATAACTTTCTTAATTAAATTACAGAATTATGGTCTTGTCACCAAGATAAGCATATATATTTTAGGTCTGATATGTAAATCAATTTTATTTTGTTTTGAGCCTTTTGATAATTTTTATTTTTTATTACCTATAGATACTGATGTTTTACTTTACTAGATGTTTGCTTCCAGTATAACATCCACAATCTGATGTAGTCATTGATATCTTTTTATATATTTGTTAATAGTTTACTTATTTTATAAAATATAGCATTTAATTTTGATGCTTTACTAGATGATTGACTTCTGTATGACCATTTGAAATCTGAAATGATTATTATCTTTTCACTGTAAGTCTTTGGTGGTGATAAATTAGTTTTGGTGGGTATGTTTTTGATTTACCCATCTGTAATCATCTGAAATAGTTATAAACATCTTTTTAAGGAAAGGTTTGTTTCCTGCTTGATAATATTTTTAGCAAACTTATTTTTGATCTCAGCTTAAACTATCTGTTTTAACTATGTTTATTATTAGGTCCAAGGTAAGTTTTTATCTTTCTATTAGATCTAATATAAGTTAACAATTATATTTCTGATTTCATTATACACAGTGCATTCAAAAAGTTCTGGGACTAATGTTTTTTTTAGTACTAGATGGTCCCATCTGGGACTAATGTTTTAAAGACACAACTTTACAAATAAATAAACTTTCTTTTATCCTAATTTAACATACAACCTTTCCTTCTCTATACATATTTATATTGTTAAAACAATTGTTAAAAGGTATGCACATAGTTCCTATTTTGTATAACCATGTTTAAACCAGCTGTCACATTCTTCTGAAGAGTCTCTACTTTATCAAAAGGATGAATCTTCAGTGCCACCTTCAGATTATAATTATCCACCCTATTCACCAGATTTGGCTCTGTCTGACTTCTTTCTGTTCTCCAATCTGAAGGTGGCATTGAAGGTTCATCCTTTTGATAAAGTAGAGACTCTTCAGAAGAATGTGACAGCTGGTTTAAACATGGTTATACAAAATAGGAACTATGTGCATACCTTTTAACAATTGTTTTAGCAATATAAATATGTATAGAGAAGGAAAGGTTGTATGTTAAATTAGGATAAAAGAAAGTTTATTTATTTGTAAAGTTGTGTCTTTAAGACATTAGTCCCAGAACTTTTGAATGCACTGTGTATTCTATATGTTATCATATATAGTTACTAATATCATCAAGGTAGAGTTTAATATTTTTCTAGCTACTAAAATTTAACTTTAAAATAATTGGTTACTAGCAAGAAGTGATTGCTTGGTAATAAATTTTATCATACTGAGTTCTTTCCAGATTTTATATTCTAATAATCTACCCATAATTAATTATTTATCTAATATTACACTATTTATATTGCTTTTAGTTTATTATAACTTTAAAAAGAGTTTGCTCTTTTAATAGGTGACTTATACTGAAACATATTTGATTTATCTCTACTATACTTCAATTAAATCAGCTTCCCTGAATAAATATATTTTATTTATATTAAGGCACTTGATCATGTTGCTTATGTTCAGTTTACTTGAGTTTTTAAGCTTATTTAAAGTTTAATTTTATTATTCAGAGTTATAAAATATTTCCCTGGCTACAAGGCAATAGCAAATCTGTTAGTCAGAGTGCCGCAACTGATAGTTTTTATGGTACTATACCTTAATATAATAAGTGTTTTGATCTTTAGCACATTTCTCAGAGTTTTTGGAAATTTAAAATAAGTTAGCTCAGGGTCATGAGGGAAACAGCAAAGCTGTAAGTCCAAGTGGCATAGATAATAGTTTTATGATATTATACTATAATACTTTAGTATAGTGAACCTTAGAGCTATGCTTTGAGTTATGTTTTTTATAATAATCTAGCTCACAGGCCACAAGGGCAACAGAAAAACTGTTAGTCTGGGTGGCACAAATGATAGTTTTTTTAAAGGTAGATAGGGCTCAGAGATAGCAGAGGCACAGCTTTAGCTGTGCCAGTGTAAGCTCATCTTCAACCAATGGGGCTAAAAAGTGAGATTTGTGCGCCACTTCTTGGGGTCACCCTTATTAAGCTTAGGACTGTTTTGGGAGTTTTTGCACTGTTTAGTTTAAAATATGATGCCATGTTTTAAGTTGCTAGTAGCTGCACTAAGCCTAAATTGTTAGTTTAGATTATTGCATCATATTTTATATTTATTTGAGGCAAGCCGACCAGGGGACAGACATTACCAAAGCTAAAACTAGACTAAAAAACTAACGTAATTACTTGGTTTAAACAAAACGCTCTAAGGAGCAGATTGAGTGAAATGCTTCAAAAACCAACCAACCAGGTGGGCAGCGGAAACTGCTTATCCCTCCATGGCAGAAGGGGAGGGGGGGTCAGGGGGCTCATCTTCAGCAGCCTCTTTAGCAGCTGCTACTTCCTCCCATAGTAGGGTCCATGTCACAGCAGACAGTAATGGAGTTGGGGCATCTGCAGCATGGGGTTTGATATCTCTAATAATTGAGATTTCATGGAAATTGCCTTTTAAGTAAATGGCAATGAGGTATTTAGTTAAAGCTTTTTTAGCTTTGATGTGGGCATCTGGAAGTATAACAAACGTGGCAATATTGGTTCAGGATATTTTGCTTTTAAATTCCATGCTATAGTTGCCACATTCTAGATAACATTGTTTACAGTTTTGTGTAGCTGGTTCACTGTGATTTTACTTTTTGGGGTTAAGGTTGCAGGAATAACAGGAGGTGGAATTCCTTCTGTGAGCATTGCTACTGATTTAGCAATGACTTTATGCAGGGGATGACAATCCGGTGTTGCAGCTGCTTTGACTGCAAGCTGGTGATCACTGCAATATGATTTGACATTTGGCTGTGGGGTATATAGTCAAGGGGGGTATCTGGTGTCCCATTCTGTATTAACAAACTGCTCAATTTGCAGAGATGGTTCTTTAATGAACTTAACTGATTCATCAATTTCAGCCAATAATTTTTATAGGTTTTGGTTGAATTGGATTGGGGAATCAGTGTATGGTTGAGGTTTGATTGATTCATCTGAGGAAGCATAGTATTAAACTGGAATCCAATATGATGCTTGATTGGTGGAATTATTTATAGCATTGGGGGGTGAGGAGGAGGCTAATTGGTGCTGCAGGTGCAGCTGCAGCAATAGGATTTGGGGGTGAGGGAGGTAGGATTGTGCCACCATACTGGAAATTGTACAGGGTGGGCAGCATATTGGAGGTCAGCGGATGAGTCATCCAATTTGCCAGAAGTGGTTGATGAGGGGCACTTGCGTTTTGAGTGGTCTAACTTAAAACATGATAGACATATTATCCACCCACCCTTGACGCGGACCTAAAATGGATGGTCAGGCGCTGAGGGAATAATGGTGCATGGTGGAATTGACACCACGATTTTATTAGATTCAGGGCTTATTGTGGCATATGATCAAGGCCCAGCAAGTCGTGTGGCCCCATTTGGGACCACAAATTGTAAAATGGAGTTGGAGCCATAGGCTGCCAAACTGTCCATCAGCTCTTGGTGGAGCACTTCAATGGGGAGGTGGGTGGGCAAGCCAGAAAACTGAACCACCAAAGTGGTGTCCACTGGGAGCCAAGTCCGAGTTGTGGGGAGAGGTGCCCTAGCATACCAGGGACACAGTTGCTGCAGTGGCGGCGTTGGCTTTGCAGGTGAAGCCAAGGTTGAAATAACCCTTGTAGGGGCAGAAATCTATGATACTGGAGGGTGTCATCACTACCTGTGCCATTTTGATAATGGCTTGGTCATGGTATGGGAATAGTTTCCCATATTTGACCCTTGGGCCATAGTGCATGTTGCTCTGGGGGAGCACTAGGAGGCAGTGAGGTACCACTTGGGTACAAGCAAGGTGGGTGTTGAGGCCCTTGGGCAGAATGAATTGACCCATGGGTTTGGAGTGACTGGGTGAACCAGTCCTAGCGCATTTTTCTGCTGGATGGAAAAAGGTGGGGGGAGTTTTGCTGCTGCCCCACGCTAGAGCAGCCAGCAGAGAATCTGAGGACATCAGAGCGAAACTACTATGGGCAAATTTGATTTGTTTTATAAATTTGTGTAATTTTGCTTAGAAAGTTACACCAAGTGAAAAGAGAGTTTTTATAACATCATATTTTAAGTTACTAATAGTGATGCTAAGCCTAAATTGTTGGTTATTTTAGTTATTGTGTTGGTTTTTAAAATTTTTAAAATATATTTATATATACTCTATTCATTTTTTAAATCTATAAATTGGCGAGTAATTTTAGCTAACAAGTTAATTTCAAATTTTTATATATATTTTATATATACTCTATTCAGTGAATCAAGTCTATCATGAAACTAAGCTGAAACTGTTTCAATTGAAATTTTAGACAAGGATTAAGAAAATTAGCCACTCTCTCTTTCCACTTGATATAACTTTCTGAAAAAAATTACACAAATTTATAAAACAAATCATATTTGTCTATAGTTGTTTTTCTCCGGTGTCCTCAGATTCTCTGCCAGCTGCTCCAGCGTGGGGCAGCGGCGAAACTCCCCCACCATTTTCTGTCCAACAGGAAAACGCGCTAGGACTGGTTCACCCAGTCATTCCAAATCTATGGCCTAGTCGCTCTGCCCAAAGATATAGATGCCCACCTTGCTCATACCCAAGAAGTAACGCGCTGCCCCTAGTGCTCCCCCAGAGCAACATGCACTATGGCCTAAGGGTCAAATATGGGAAACTATTCCTATACCATGACCAAGCCATTATCAAAATGTCACAGGCAGTGATGACACCCTCCAGTTTCATAGATTTCTGCCCCTACAAGGGTTATTTCAACCTTGGCTTCACCTGCAAAGCCAACGCCGCCACTGCAGCAACTGTGCCCCTGGTATGCTAGGGCACCCCTCTCCCCACAACTCGGACTTGCTCCCAGTGGACACCACTTTGGTGGTTCAGTTTTCTGGCTTGCCCACTCACCTCCCCCCTGAAGTGCTCCACCAAGAGCTGATGGACAGTTTGGCAGCCTATGGCTCCAACTCCATTTTACAATTTGTGGTCCCAAATGGGGCCACACGACTTGCTGGGCTTTGGGCATATGCCACAATAAGCCCTAAATTTAATAAAATTGTGGTGGCAGTTCCACTGTGCACCATTATTCCCTCAGCGCCTGACCATCCATTTTGGGCCCATGTCAAGGGTGGGCAGACGATCTGTCCATCATGTTTCAAGTTAGACCACTCAAAACGCAAGTGCCTCTTCTCAACCACTTCAGGTGGATTGGATGACTCATCTGCTGACCTCCAATCTGCTGCCCACCCTGTACAATTTCCAGCATGGGGCTCAATCCTACCTCCTCCGCCCCCAAAGCCTTTTGCTGCAGCTGCACCTGCAGCCTCCAGTCAGCCTCCTCCTCACCCCAATGCCATAAATAATTATTTTAATCAAGCATCATATTGGATCCCAGTATGATCCCATGCTTTCTCAAAATGAATTGAACAAACCTCAACCATATGCTGATTTCCCAATACAATTCAACCAAAACCAAGGGAGTTATTGGCTGAAATTGATGAATCAGGTAAGCTTATTGAAGAACCATCTCTGCAAATTAAGCGGTTCATTAATGCAGAATGGGACGCCAAATATCCCCCTCAACATTATACCCCACATCCAAACGCTGAATCATTTTGCAGTGATCACCAGCTTGCAGTCAAAGCAGCTGCAACACCAGATTGTCATCCCCTACATAAAGCTGTCACTAAACCAGTAGTGATACTCAAAGGAGGAATTCCACCTCCTGTTATTCCTGCAATCTTAACCCCAAAAAGTAAAATCACAGTGAACCAGCTACACAAAAATGTAAACAATGTCATCTAGAATGTGGCAACTATAGCATGGAATCCAAAAGCAAAATATCCTGAACCAACATTGCCACGTTCATTCAACTCCCAGATGCCTGAATTAAAGCTAAAAAAGCTTTAACCAAATATCTCAGTGCAATTTACCTAGCTGGCAATTTCCATGAAATCCCAATTATTAGAGATATCAAACCCCATGCCGCAGATGCCCCAATTCCATTACTGATAGCTGTGACATGCACTCTACTATGGGAGGAAGAATCTGCTGCCAAAGAGGCTGCCAAAGACAAGCCCCCTGACCCCCCTCCCCTTCCTTTATGGAGGGATAAGTGGCTTCCGCTGCCCACCTGGTTGGTTGGTTTTTGAAGCATTTTACTAAATCTGCTCATTAGGGCGTTTTGTTTGAACCAAGTAGTTACGTTTTTTTAGTATATTTTTAGTTTTGGTAATGTCCATCTCCTGGTCAGCTTGCCTCAAATAAATAAGTAAATTAGCTAATGAGTTGATCCTAAATTTTTATATAAATTTTACTATACTTTATCAGTGAATCAAGTTTATTATAAAACTAAGCTGAAACTGATTTCAATCAAAATTTTAGACAAAGATTAAGTAAATAGAACAAGCAATACTCATCAAATATATCACAAATCAAATATGGAAATAATTTTAATCAGAATTTTAAACAAGAATTAAATAGATAGAACAAGCTATACTAAAGGCAAATATAAGCAAGATAATTATCTAATCTCACTTCAATTTGAGCCTCTTGCTACTAGGTAAAGTTGAGTCAATTTTTTGGTCTATTTCTCAAGATTTACACCATGTACATACAAGGCGAGTTGACTATAACTTATTGAAACTTTACTAAAAACCTAAACTAATAGATTTATTATTCTGTTATTAAAATCAACAAAAGTTTTATTTAAAAGGTGATTAATTTTTTAGTTATTATAAGGTTAAAATTCCTCAGGAACTTTGGGTAGAGGATGATTATGACTGTGTTGGCATTGTGCACCAATGCCCTGAACTAAGATAGTATATAACTAAGTGGTCCATGGAGTTCCTGGCCTATAATATACTGCGCATGGAGGTTTTCCAAGTTTTATCCTCCTTTTCTATTAATTCTAATCCCCTTCATTCTTTTATTGGTGCAGTATCATCCTCAGGATGGCCCATCTCAAGTAAAAAAGGTTAAAATTCTTTATTTTTTTCATAGATTCAAAGCTTACTTGTTGCCAATTTAGATCTTGATATTTTGTTAGTATAGCAATTTGAATTCATATAATCTAGCTTTACAACCCCCCACTCATGCAAAAAAACAGCCAATTGGAGATATAAAGAGTAATAAAAATCAAGAAAAAATTTGATTCTCTAATTCTATGATACTATTTATTAATTCTATAGATGATTTATCAAATAATTAATTTAATTATTATATAAAGGTATTTAAACTTGCCCATGAATTATAACTAATAAAACACATTTAATTTAAGCTTCACTGA
Source organism: Massospora cicadina (assembly GCA_022478985.1). Lineage (NCBI taxonomy): Eukaryota > Fungi > Entomophthoromycota > Entomophthoromycetes > Entomophthorales > Entomophthoraceae > Massospora > Massospora cicadina. Next base: position 28,290 of record JAKSZP010016177.1, on the reverse strand, counting down.
TGAGCTTGACATTAGTTATTAATATATATTGATTCCATAAAGCTTTTAACAATATTTTTAGTAATAGATGGTCCCAAGCTTTTAATAATATTAACATATAAATAGCTAGCATATTTTAGGTAAGCATATCTGCTTTTAATATATAGATAGACTCAGTATTATAATATGTAAATAGTACAAAGCATTAATTATTTTAGGGATGATACCCCTGCTTAAATTGCATAACTATGATTTCAACTCAAATATAAGAACTTTAATAGGTTTTAGTTATTTTGGTAAAATATTTACTAGATTGTTGTTTTCACTAACTGCTTAAATTACAGAAAAATATTTGCTAGATTGCTTTTTTAATATCCCCACTCAAATTACAGAATTATAATTTCAACTCAAAGATAAGCACTTTTTAGTTTTTGGTTATTTATGATTTAGAAAAAGGATTCTTTAGATAGTTGTTTTAATATCATCACTTAAATTCCTTAGATATAATTTTAATGTGAAGGTAAGCACTTTTAGACTTTGGGTATTTAAGAGTTAGGAATCTCTTTCTGCTAAGCATCACTTTTTGAAAATCAATTCAGCCTGAAATTTAGCTCCACTAAAGAGATTTATGAAAACTATTAGCAAATATGGCGGGAAACCCCGCAAAAGAACCCGCAGGCTATGCCAAACGAGTCAGCACCACCCCCAAACAAAGCAACCTTTTTGGTTACCCATCTCAGGGTCAACCAGAATCACCCGCTCTCAAGCAGCAGCCATGAAAGCAGGCACCACCCCCCAACCTGGAGCTACTCCAACTAGCGCCAGTTCACCTGATCGCACTTCTGCAACCTGCACGCCTAACAGCTCTGTGTGCGCTGCCTCCCACCAACCCGCTGGGCCCCCTCCAACCAAGGAGGCCATCACCCACGCTGCTTTAATAGCGTCTGCTCAGTTGAATGCAACTCAGCCCATCCAGGCATTCACCTCCCCCATTGTGTCAGCTAATTCAGCCCCATCTATTATTGCTGACGCCGTGTTTCTGGCTCCCTCCATGAGGGGCGATACCCAGCTACCTGGCCTTAAATCCTCAGATGTAAGGTTGGATTAGCCGCACATTCTGGTTCACTAAGCACCAAATTGAGACAATCTACTCTTCCCAATGAGGATTCAAATGGTTCGGATTTTGGAACTTCACACCAGTTCCAATCTCACCCATCCCATTTAAACCCCATAATCGGCACCTCACAAGTCGGCACTTTATCTCAATATGCTGAAAACGACCAATTCACCAATCAGCCAATGAGTTTTGCCCACTAAATCACAGCAAACACTCGGGCTGAATTTACCCAAATAGATTGGGATGGTGATGAAACATCGCCCTCCTCCCAATTGGCTGGAGTTAATTCCAATCTGGATGGGACTCCCCAATTTAGCGAGGCCCAACAATCACCTGGCCCCCAAACCCTCAGATGTAAGGTTGGATTAGCCGCACATTCTGGTTCACTAAGCACCAAATTGGGACAATCTACTCTTCCCAATGGGGATTTAAATGGTTCAGATTTTGGAGCTTCACACCAGTTCCAATCTCACCCATCCCATTCAAACCCCATAATTGGCACTTCTCAAGTCGGCACTTTATCTCCATATGCTGAAAATGACCAATTCACCAATCAGCCAATGAGTTTTGCCCACGAAATCACAGCAAATACTTGGGCTGAATTTACCCAAATAGATTGGGATGGTGATGAAACATCTCCCTCCTCCCAACTGGCTGGAGTTAATTCCAATCTGGATGGGTCTCCCCAATTTAGCGAGGCCCAACAAACCGCCCCTCAATTTAATATGACGCCAGCAACTGCTGTAACAATCCAGCAACAAGGGAACTCCGCAAACTTGTCCAAACCATCAGCTCACACTCAACCCACAATTGCAGCCCAAAGCAAACACAAAACGTACCAAAGGAGCCACTGGGGCGTGGCAAAAACCTTTGGCACCAACGCTACCCAAAGCTGATCCCCATGAAGTGGCGTTTATTGCTGATGTTAAGAAGAAATGGGCTGAAACTAGAGCGCAAAAAGCTCTACCTCGCTCAACCCTCTCCCACGCAATTCGCCTTTATTATGGGCATAACCCTGTTGAATTCTATACAGAGGATTACTTCTCATACTTTGCAGCGATTGCGGAGACATTCCCAATTAACACCACCAATCATGAATCAGTGGAGGGCCACTACATCGATGTGGGCTTCACTGAAGCTGCCCTTGCTGACCATGCTGCCACCCTCCAGGTCATTATTCCACGCAAATCTCTTCACATCTCCCGCACACGCTCTCACCTGGAGAAAATTTCATGGGTTACTTTTTCCAACCTACCAACGACTGTTGATCCTGAGTCTCTTAAACTGGCACTCCATCGTGGTTTAATGGAGTTTGGGTCTGTTCTTTCAGTGGACTTTAGCGTCCCCTCTTACTATGCTCCCACTCAAAGAGCTCGCACTGCTAGGGCGTCGTTTATCCCCTCCCCCACTGTATCCCGCAACATTGAGGTTATTCCTCGTGTGGCGGTAGTTGGGGCATGCCCTGAGATCTTTTTTGTCGACCTTGATCAGGCGCGCCCCCGGTGTTCATGGTGTAACGCCCTTGGACACTTGTATAGTGGCTGCACAGCTCAAAAACAAGCCCTCTTAGCCACCACCCAGGGGCCTAAACCAGGCCAAAAACGATCCCACGTGGCTGCAGCAGCAATTCCACAACCCACACAATGGGTTCCCGTTCAAGACCTGTCCCCTGAGGCCTTACGCCTAGCAGTTGAAACAGCTAACCCCAATATTGGTATGGGATACCTTCGCGCTCATGCCCCCCTTCCAATGGGCACCCCCTCCAATCTCCCAGAGTCAACTCACTCTCTCACCAAGCGCAAGGCATCTCTCACAGGGTGCCCCTCGTCAGCCACCCCCACTCAGGGCTCCGCGGCACCCCCACCAACCTCCACCAGCGATTTATCGCATCAACCCTCAGCTCCCAATGGAGCTATGCCCACCAGCATGGACTGGCAACCTGCGGCCTGTGGTAGAAGTGCCACCACAAAGAGTCCTACCCCAACCTCACAGTCCATTTCGCGCGGATCCTTTGCAGTGTTGGAGGAAGTGAATATGGACTCAGACTCATCAAATGGGGACACCGCGGAGGTCACCATTGAGCACCCTCAGGTCCTTCCTCTGCAACGGAGTGGGGGCAGCATCCTAGGCTGGCTTACTGGGTCCTCCGCCCCCACCCTCTCCTTCCCCTCAGAACCCTCGACGCTCCTCACGGATTGCAGCTAATAGTCAAGCTAAAGGACTCAAAACTAGCCGCCTCACAGCAGCAGGTTTAAGCGCTGGCAACCCCCCAGGACATGGAGGGGAACAGCTATGAGTCCCCATGGCAGCACCCTGGCCCTGCAATCCATCAACGCAAATGGGTTGCGGGACTTTAAGCGGAGAGCCCACCTCCTCTGAAACTTCAGATCAGCACAAATTGACATCGCTGCTGTCCAGGAGTCCCATATTCTCCCCCACGAACAATCTGCATGGAATGAACAGTTTGGAGGCAACTCCTTCTGGACAAACCATGCGCCCTTATTGTTTTGAATCCCCAGGTTAAAACCCATTCTTTTTCACAATATCTAGGTGGCCGCCTCATACTGGCCAAACTCACCACTCCTGACTTCTCCTTCTTCGCTGCAAGCATCTACCTGCCTAATGCAGGTCAGGAGCAAAATTGGCTCTTGGAAGAGCTCCTCCAACTCAATCTCCCACGTTATACAGTCCTCTTAGGAGATTTCAACACAAACATAAGTCGCGTCCGTGACTCTTACCCCCATGCAGCAAAGGAACGCCCTGGATCAAGTCGCCTCCAGGATTTCCTTCGCCTGAGTGGCTTTATAGATGCGCTTCCACCCTCCACGTCTGGCCTAGGTTGCATGACTAGGATCCAGTATGATGGAGGAGCTTTCTAGTCAGCGTCACGCATAGATATGGCACTGATTGGCCCCCTGCTAATTGGCCGCGTCTCCTCTCCATCTCTCGTGACAAACATCTGAGTGATCACAGGTCACTCACCATTGTCCTCACCACCACACTTAGACCGTCGCGTAGGTTCTGGCCTAGGGTTGCCCCAGCTCTTCTCAACAACCCCTTCACTAAGGAGAAGCTGTCTATGACCATCCGGGAGACTCTCACCTATCCCCCACCCCACCTGCTTGACCACAAGACTAGATGGACGGTGACCAAGGAGGGCATCACCCGCGTTGCTTACAACTGTGCCAAAGCCCAGATGACTGCAGCTCGCGCCAGAGTCAAAAGGGCGGAAGCTAGAATCAGACATCTAGAGCGAAACTGCCAGCCTTCGCCCTCTCCCAGATGGTTGGAAGACTGGGAAGCGGCGCAGGAAGCACTCCTCTTGGAGCTCACACTGCAGGAAGAACGGGCAGCAAACTTTACAACATCTCATTACTATGCTCAATGGGAACGCCCCACCCGCTTCTTCTTTTTAGAAACAGAAAGCCCGGTCAACAGCGCAGGATATTACTGCACTGAAGATTGGCACTACAATCACTTCAGATAAGGAGGAAATCACGCAGGAACTACACCGCTTCTACTCCAGCCTCTTCCATGCCACCCAGGTGGACCATCGGACATCCAAGACTTCCTGTGGCGGGCTCCAGAGCCGCCCATTGAACCACGGGCTGATGAGGCTCTACTGGCGCCTATTTCCATCCAGGAGGTGATGGAAACCCTTCTGAAATCCCCACGGCTTAAAGCCCCAGGCCCAGACGGAATACCCTTTGAGGTGTACCTTCTGGAACCTGCAGTGATAGCCAGAACCCTCCGCGACCTCTTCGCTGCACTCTTGGTGAATGGCGAGGTCCTCCCCGACTCCAGAGGCTCAATCACGACCCTCATTCACAAGAAGTCAGACCGTGAGAACCTGGAGAACTGGCGTCCCATAGCGTTGATCAACACAGACCACAAGCTCTTCACGAAGCTTCTGGCCAACTGCATCACCAAATGGGTGTCACCTCGCCTCTCCCCATCCCAGCACGGTTTTATTCCGGGGAGGTCATTATGGGACAACTATAATGACCTTCACGCGACTTTGACTGCTAACTCTCGTAAGGTGAATGGCTTTGTGGCTCTCCTGGATATGGAGAAAGCATATGATCGGGTATCCTGGAAGTATATTGATGATTCCCTGGCCCGCTTCCATCTCCCACCTGCAGCCAGGCGCTGGATATCAGCGCTCTATGACCAGCTCCACACCAGAGTCCTGGCGCCAATGGGTTTTACAGTGGCAGTACCAGTTGGACAAGGTCTCCGGCAAGGGGACCCCCTGAGCCCTATCCTTTTTAACATCACCCTTGACCCCCTCTTGGCCTCCTTACAGGACAAGCTAACAGGGATTCTGGTCCTAGGTAAAGCCCCCACACGCACCATGGCATTTGCAGATGACACTGCCATTGCATTTGGCTGCCCTGGGGATGTTGCCCTCGCTGCTGTGACCATTGAGAGGTACACCAAGGCGTCCAACGCCATGGTCAACACCTCCAAGACAACAGTTGTACAGGTCGGCTCCCCCACCTTCCCCCCACCATTTGGTATTGAACCTGAGCGCGGTACCTTCCGTCACCTGGGCGTTCTCACCAACCAACAAGGAGTTGCGCTAAAAGACAATTAGGACTTGCTCCTTGCAGCAGTTAACTCCAGGATTGCCAGCTGGAACCGGTGGCACATCACCCCCAGGGTCGAGCTCTGATGGCCAATGTGCTCCTCCTCTCCAAAGTCTGGTTCCTAGCGCACGTCTGCCCATTCACAGATGCCTTTTATACGCGGCTCAATGTACTCCTCCGCTGTTGGATCTGGGGCTCAAACCATCCACCAATGGCCCTCTCAACCATTGCCTGACCCTGCAATGAAGGGGGCCTAGGGCTTCTGGACACGCGATCCCACGCCACCACAATCTTCCTGAAGTTCCTATGGCCGATTGTCTGCTGGGATGCGACCCCCATGCCCCAATGGGCGCCCGCCCTCCGCCAGTCAGTGTCAGCAGCTCTGGGTCTTCCTAGAGCATCTCTGACCTCATTAGGGAGTGGCTCACAAATTACCCAGGCCATCGCCTAAAACCATCCTCATCCCCCTACTGGAACCAGGCTCTCCTTGCCCTAAAACGAGTAGGCGCGCGGATCCACCATGCCTTCCTATACAGAAGGGAAGGCCCTGGCCTCAGCCCCCATCGCCATGCAATTGTGCACAATGGACAAGTTGTCACAACTCGCCTCAACCCCCAAGATCGTCCTCCCATCTGCCCAAGACTCCTTGAGCTCCTCCCTCCCTCTGTGAGATTTGACCTTAAGGAATTGTGGAAGAACGTCTATCACCCCATCCTGTCAGCAAAGGTGTCCAACACCTTATGGAGGGTGCTCCACTGTTCATACAGGACAGGGGACCGGACTGGCCCTACCTTCCAGCACCAAAGCTGCCCCCACTGTGTGGAGCCTATTGACTCCCACCTCCATCATTTTTTCACCTGTCCAGGTGTCGCCGCATTTTGGCCAAAGGCCCGCGCGCTCCTCCATGCTCAGCCCTGGTCTAGACACCCTGTGCAAGACCTCATGTTTGAGCAGACATTGCCTGGTTGCCACTGACCCCTCCGTGTCCTCGCCTATGCCACAGCCATCTGGACCATCCATAACTCCTTCCTTCATGCTGCCTTTGACCAGCAGGTGTGGACCCTTCCACACATGATCACCCACTTTCAGGTACACTTTGAGATGGCCCTGAAGGTCTGCACTATGTCGCTAACCCTCCCCGCTCAGTTGTCACTGCAGCACGGCTCTGGCGCGCAAACCCCCTCCCTTTCTCAATGCCTCCTCCCTCCCCTTCCCTCGCCTCAGGCTCTTAGGAGCCCAGGCATAATTCAATAAACATCGATGAATCCCCCTTGGGTTGGGACCATCTAGTACTAAAAAAGGTATTTGAGAGTTAGTAAAATGATTTTCTAGATAGATGTTTTCATTACCCTCACTTAATCTACAGAACTATAATTAAAAGATAAAGTTAAGTACTTTTTAGTTTTTTATGCAATTAAAAAATTTAAAGAAAGATTCACCTTTTTAGCTCTAGGTGGTCTCAACCTACAGTGGGATACACCAATCTACTAGAGAAAGATTTACTAGATTGTTGTTTTGATTATCCCCCTTAAATTTCAGAAGTCTAATTTTGACGCAAATATAAAAACTTTGTGTTTTTGGTATTTAGGATTTAGGAAGACATTTACTAGATTGTTGTCTCCATTATTCACACTTAAATTTCATGATTATTATTTTACTTCACAGGTAAGCATGTTAAGAGTTTTAGTTATTTAAAAGTTATCAAATAGATTCTCTAGATTGATGTTTTTATTTATCTGCACTTAATTTGCATAATTATAATTTTAACGCAAAGATAAGCACTTTATAGTTTTTAGTTATTTAAGGTTTAAGAAAACATTATTGAATTGTTGTTTTGATTATCCCCACTTAAATTGCAGAATTGTAATTCTAATGCAAATTAAGCACTTTTTAGTTTTTAGTTATTCAGGAAAAATATTCACTAGATATTTATTCTTATTAGTTTAGCTTAAAAAGTAAATTTAGTTAATGGTTTTTTAGATTTTTGAACCCAGTGATTTTCTTAAATTTAGGAAGTTGTATTGAGCTTATTTTAAGGTAGGCTGTTTATTAATTTTACTTATTTTTTACTATATAGAGCTATTAATTATTAAATTTATTAGAAGTTTGTTTTCAGTATGATCATCCATGATCTGATTTGTTCATTTTTATCTTTTCAAGGTAAGTTTTTTAATGAGTAAACTTATTTTTCACTAGATGTTTTTTCCAGCATGATCATCTGCAAGCATCTGAAATAATTGTAACTATCTTTTTAAGGTGAGTTTTACTTTTTATTTTATTTTTATTTTATTTGAGGTGGGCCAACCTGGGGATGATACCGCACCAATTGAGGGGAAATCAAATGAATGGGAGAGGAGGATAAAATCTGGAAAACCTCCATGTGCAGTGTATAATTGGCCAGGAACTCCATGGACTGCCTTTGTTATTTGCTATCTCAGTTTGAGGCATTGGTGCACAACGCCAACACAGTCATAATTGTCCCCTACCCAAAGTTCTTGTACCAGAATTGAACTTGGGGAGGCAGCGGTAGAGGTCCCTATTCTACTAATGGGGTATCCTCCCCTTGAGTTTTGCTTTTTATTTGGTAATATGTTAGCATTTTATTCATTTTGATTTCATCATAAATTATTATAATTTTTTGTGTTTACTAACATTATCAGAATAAGTTTTTAACATTTTTATTAGATCTAATATAAAGTAGTAGTTTTACTAATTTTAATTTCACCATAAGCTGTTACCATCCTATATTTTGCTAATGTCATTGTCAAGAATCTATATGACTAGATGACAAGCCACCATTATGACCAAGCGGATCATTGGAGGGTTTTTGTTAAATGTCCAATGGACAGAATACGCTGAGGGTATTTCAGAGCTATAAGTGATTGATTGCTTTAGGTGAGGTGATAATGGGTCATAACAGGTCTTATTGGATTGCCTTCAAAATAAGTGATAAGGCAAAGTCAACATTTGTTAAAAGAGATATTAGATCACCTTGAATCAAGGTGATAAAGAATTGAAGAACAACAAGCTGAAACCAATGAAAAGATGGTGACATGAATAAACTAAGCAAAAGGGTCATTACCAACTGAAGTCGCTAGGATATCAGTGAAATGTGAGGACTGGAGGAAGTAGGCTAGAGAGGTTTTTAGAAAGAAGAAAAGAGGAAGATAGGAAGGAAGAAAGGAGTGGACTAGAAGAAGATCTGCCCTTTTATTATATAAAAATTAATGAAGTGTTTGGAGGAAATTGCTCCCGTCTTTATCATAAATTAAGTGTTTACAAGTGTATTGAGGAACTGAGATCATCATATTGTCCATTCCAATTTGTTCATTGGCCAAAACCCTGTGCAGATTTCCCTTTAGCAGGTACATACAAAATTGCCAAGATTTAACAGTGGTGCTCACTACAGGGGGCCCATTGACCAATAACATGACAATGAAAACTCAGTTGCTGGCTATGTTGCATCTTGAATGTTTTGGCAAGGAATCTGCACAACATGCTGGGCCTGTGGCATATGGGGAGTTAAGACTCACGTTAGATACTGTGCTCAAAAGGCAAGATGAGTTGCTTCAGAAGGTTTACAGTGATAAGTTGCTGCCATTTGATCATAAAGGAAATATTCATGGGTTCTTTTGCTGATTTGAGTTTGCAACTGAAGGAACTTTGGATTGGTAGAGGGAAAAACTATTGCTTTCCTCCTTGATGTCAGGAGTGCTGATCAAGTCATTTTCTACCTCTCAGCTAGTTCCATTTCATAACATGAAGTCAAGGAGACAGTGCTACAGTTGTCTGGTGGAACTGCAAAAATGTTGCAGCACAAAGCTGAGTTCTTGACCATTGGGTTTCAGCAAAATAAGACCCTCACTGCATTTGCTGACCAATTTACAACGGAGGCACATGTGCTGATTGGGGCAAAAATTTTGTCTAAAATTGATGTGTGTATCACAATGGCCTTGGCGGTGAATCCATAGCCTGAACTTTACAATGTCATGGCCTCAATGTTAGAGGACAATGTACCTCTTCTTAAACTTGTTCAGTTTGTACGTCGCTTAGCTGTAACTTTCCCTCCACCCAATACTGAGCAAATCTGCACTGTCACTTTTGTCCACCCTAATCATGTGGGGGGAGTTAACCAGTCAGTGAGGGTTCCATCAGGATACTCAGCGCAGTCCAAAGGGCGTTCCTTAACTACCAATCAACATCTGATTAACTACCATTCTGGCCCTAACTATGCTGATCAGCGATGGTCATTTTACTGATGGGGGTCTGGTTATGTCAATCCTTTTCAGAACCACCTACCAAGTGGACCAACTTATACTAAACACAGCCATAGACCCTATGGAGTAAGTTGTTTTAATTGCGGTCACACTGAGCACATGGGATGATGGTGCCCCAATTGTTGGATCCCTCCTGTACAATGGAATCAAGGCTATCAGTGAAAAGTCAGAGCAGAGTAGATATGGGACTCTCTACTTCTGCTAACTTGAACTCAAACGTCCCACCTTAATCTACTTTGTTAAATGCAGCAGAAGCCTCTCAGTATGATGATACATTTCTCTAACAACAGCTGGTTGGGGGAGTAAATTTGCTGACCCAAGTGCACGTTGAAGAAATGTGGACAAAAACTCTCCAGATCGACTGAAGCTTTATGCTTATCAAATGTTCAACCAAAGTCCGTCAGACCAGTTAGAACCATTCATGGATGCCCTGTCCCTGAGAGGAGTAGATGTCACCCTTCCAGTAGACGCTATTGTTACTGATACCCTAAAATTGGTGCAGGTGTTATGAGTTTCTGGGAAAATATGAATCACTGAGTGTACATGTAGTAAATAGCTGGCATTCATCTTACTCAGAATGCACTTACTGTGACATTGTGGTAGCTAAAACTCAGGTATGTGCTATAATTGATACAGGTGCCTCTGTTAATATTATCTCCACTAAATTGGTGGCGAAGCTGTCCTTAAAACCTGACATAGACCACCAGATGGTGTATGGGACTGCTGGAGCTGAAACCACAATTTCTGAGGGAGCAAATAGCATGCTCCCCTTGTGGTTTGGATCCATTTGTTGTGGTGGCTCCAGCAAAGGTATTAAAAAATAGTAACTATAATATGTTATTTTGGACTGCATTTATATGACACTATGGGGCTGTAGTTAACATAATGGAAGAGACCCTAGCCATTTTGGGACAATGAATTTCAATTTATTTCACCTCTAGCAGAGTTCCAAAGAGTTCAGTGCATATGGGTCAAATCAACCTTGCCTACAGTGATGGGGTGATTTCAGTGCGCTATCATCGATTAAAAAAAATACTCAGGCCCTTCCCCATCAGATATACAAATACCAAGGGCTACAGCTTAGAGCAGCTGGAGCTATATCCACCCCCTCTGGACATCAAGTAATAGTAGACACTGAGTTAGAAGTAGAAGTGCCATCTGGGCTCTAAGGAGAGATCATTGGGCCTTATCAGCAATTGTGGCTTGAGCCTCATGTAGCTCCAGGCATCATACTTCTGGGCCATGGGGAAATCGAGGTTTTGATAGCAAATCTTCGGAACAATCAATTTGAATCCGCCAAAATCAGATTATAGCATATTTACATCTGAACCCAGTTGAGGAGATCAATCAGGCTCATGAGTTCAGTTCTCTAGATGAATTTGGTCTGCCAATCAAACTGCATCTTGGCACAATGGTGGTGTACCATGGGAGAATTTATTGAGGTTATTAGAAGATCAGAAGGAGCGGGTGAAAGCTTTATTTCTAAAATATAAAGAGATTTTTTCAGTTGACGATCATGATTTGGGGTGCGCTCAGGGGGTTGTTCATTGACTGGGAACTGGGGATCACCCCCCATCAGGTCTTGATCAATCCGCCAATCATGGACAGCTGAATAAGTAGTTTCCGAGGAGATTGAAAAGCTGCTAGAGCAGGGAATGTTTGAACTATCTAAGAGTCCATGGGCTTCACCTGTCCTAATTGTTAAAAAGAAGGATGGCTCTAACCACATAGTAATCAACTACTGGAAGCTCAATAGTATCACCAAAAATATTCACACCCTCTACCATGAATTGATGATGCGCTGGATTGGCTAGGTGGAGCTCACTACTTCTCAGCTATAGATTTGATATCCAGTTATTAGCAAATTGTGTTGCCTTTGGTGGAAAAAGAAAAATGTGCTGTAATCACCTCAAAAGGGATTTTCTAACCAACTCGTATGCTGCAAGGGCTATGTAATGCCCCAGCTACTTTTCAACAAGCGATGGACACCATACTGGGTGATTTGAAGCTGTCATGTGTTCTTTTGTATCTTGACAATATTAATGTCTTCTCCCGCATGTTCACTGAGCACCTTACCCACTTGGAAGAGGTATTTCGCCAACTGGCTAAGGCCAATATTAAAATTAAGCCTCAGAAATGCCACTTCTTCAAGATCAGCTTGAGTACCTTAGGTTTGTGGTGGATGCAAATGGGCTAAGACTTCAACCAAACAAGGTAGAAGCTATCCAGAAGATGACTAAGCCAGTTAGTAAGCGAGATATTCAGGTTTTTTTGAGGATGATGAGATTTAATGACTTTTTCATACCCAATATCAGTTGCATTGGAGATCCGCTGTTTAGCTACTAAAGAAGGGCGCCATGTTTAAATGGATGGAATGACACCAATGCGCCTTTGATGCACTTCAATTGCGTTAGTTAGTGCGCCTGTGTTGCACTACCCTAATTTCAATAAGGAATCTATAGTGCAAATGGATGTGTCACTTTCCGCTGTTAGGCAGTCCTGGTTCAGAAGGACGATGAGAGAGAGAGCACCCCGTGGCATACTGTAGCTGTAGCTTAAATTGCCATGAACGGAATTACACTGTAACCAAGTGAGAGTTCTTAGAAGTGATCTATGCATATAAACAGGTTTAAGTCTACTTTCATGGAGTAAAACTTTAAGTTGTGACAGATCATGCATCATTGCACTGGTTGCAGAACTAAAAAGATCCTGAGGGGCGACTGGCCCAATGGGCTCTTAAGCTGCAAGCTTATGACTTTGAAATTCTCCATCGACCAGAAGCCAAACACCAAAACGCCAATTGTTTATCAGATTGCTGACAATTTCAGTTACAGAATATCTAAGAAATATAATGTTCAACAAAATGCTCAGAGAGAAGTATAATGACAAACCGCCTCAAGTTATCAAATTACTAGATAGACTTGGGACATGTACATTTCTAAAAAATGGGGAATTGTATAAGTGCATAGGGGATGTTACCATGAATATCCCAAGACCTTCCACCTGCTTAAAAATTATTATGAGCACACACCGAGCAGTTGGCCATGGAAGAGTCCAGAAAATTCTTGAATTGTTAAGGCCATGTTATTGGGAAAGCATGCAATTTGATGTGCTTGAGACCCTGTCTTGCTGCCACCAGTGCTGGTGGAGAAGCCGTTCCACCAGAAGACTTCATACCAGTTTTAAAGCCTCACTTCACTTGGAATACAGTCTCTGTTGATGTTGTGGGACCTCTGCCAACCGGAGCTAATCAGTTTAAGTATATCCTGGTGGCGATTGACCACTTGACCAGGTGGGTTGAGGTGCGAGCCATTTGGGATCTGAGGGCAGTTACTGTGGCTAAGTTCAAAGTGGAATGCATCATACAGTGCCATGGCTGCCCACAGTTTATCCTTACCAACAATGGAACCAACTTCACCTCCCACATTTTACCCAAGCTCAACGAATTAATGGCCATTTGCAGGGTCCTAACAACCCCATATCACCCTGAGTCCAATGGAATGGTTGAACGGGTTAACAGGACTCTGGTGAATATACTCCAGAAGTTGGTTACAGATAGACCCTCCAATTGGAGTACCCTTCTTTCTACTGCAGTGTTCGCCTACAATATATGTTACCATTCTGCCACGGAAAGAGCCCCTTCTAATTGCTTTATGGGTGGCACCCGCTCTGCCTGAGCTGCTATATGCCTGTGTAGAAGACACCACAGGAATGTATCTGCAATGATATTTAACCACCCTTACAAATACGCTGATTAAGTTACAAATTAAAGCATACTCGTTCAGCTTAGCCAAGAAAAATTAAAAATCAGGATGCTGATCAGGTATGTTGAAGTGGCCTAACACAGTTCAAAGATGGAGATATGGTGCTATTCCACAATAGCACAGGTTTGGGAAGAAGCACAAGCTCATGAATAATTGGATTGGGCTATTTGAGATAATAGAAAAAACGGGAATTGATTCTTATACTATTAAGGATCCTGTGAGCAGTCAGATAAATTAGGTAAATGCAAAGTCCTTCAGACATTTAAGCAGGAATATAAGCCCTCTAAAAATGGAAAAACAATATAAGATATGAACAAATATATATATATATATATATATGTGTAATTACTGATGAGATACTTATTTGAAAAGTACCATATTTGGGTTTTATTAACTTTAATTAGTGTTGTTACTTGAGGTCTTTCACTTTGATGCCTTCATCTTCCTGTCTTTTTTTAGCTTCTTGCAGTGCTCCTTTTGTTTTTATTGATGGGACCTTTGTTTTTTTATTTTACTGCTTTGAGTGTGCCATCACTTGTATGGGCTCATCTGGGGTTGGGGGTGGAGGCAAAGTCTGATGAGGTGAGAGTAAGGGGCCCAACATCCGCTCTGGGGCCACTGCACTAGTTTGAAGAGGGGAGGCTGGTGCGACGGGACTAGAAGAGGAAAATGGACTGGGATTCCAGGGTAACAGGCGAGGTGGTGAGAGCTCAGCTGGTTGATTGAGTCAAAACCATTCTTGCCCCATGAGGAGAAAAGCTTGCAACCACATGTGTTGAGAATCCCAGGAAATCAATGAGTATGCCAACAGAGGTGGCTGGAGTTGTAAGGGCTGGCGAGTAAGCAGGTGAGTTCCAGCTCAAAGGGAAAAGGCTGCGCCCAGCGCCAGACAATCCACAAGGAAGTCCTCCATGCTCAGATATGTTATTGGAAAAGGAATAGTTGCAGTGAATGCCGCTTGCTGGGCCCACTTGAGAGCTGTCTGGTGCTGCTTTATTCCTGAACCTAAAGCAGTTGCAGGATGCAAAATCAAGTTACCTAAGAGCGCCATGATGGGAAGATACTGCGATGGATTGTCAGCGCTGAGGTTGGTGAACGCTGCAGTGATCCCAGAGCAAAGGTGAGCTAACCGGTTGTTATGGGAGTATACCCCTAGGGACCAGAAGTGGGTAGGAGCATGGGGAAAGGCCCCAGACCAGCAGGCTATCACACACTGCACAAAGCACAGCATCCTCTGAATGGACAGAGCCATGGGATGGGGTTCAGCAGGAGATGGAAGCACTAGGCGACTAAAGCTGCTCTCCAGGAGCTGGGCTGCTTCATTATATTAAGGCTCCTGGGTCTGCTCCCCTCCCGGCGTAGATGGGCCACTAGGTCCCCAAAGGGGGCTCGCCAAGAAGCCAAATCGCTGACAAATTCAGGAAGAATATCTTCCTGGGTTATCATGGTTGTGAGGTCCACATCAGCCTTATTCTCATCAGCTGAGGGAAAAGGGAACTGGGGAAGAGGGATGTGGCCTGGGTCAGGTAACTCCACACCAAGCCACAAACAGTAGAAGAAAGTGAACTCATGGACTCGCAGATGTTGGTGCAGAATGGTTTGCATAGTGATTGTAGGAAAAAAAGGCGTACAGCTTATCATCCAGTCAAAGGAGGGTGATGTCAAAAGTCTTTATGACTGGACGACAAGCCACCATTATGACCAAGTGGATCATTAGAGAAATTCTGCCAAAGGTTCAAAGGACAGAATCCGCCAAGGATGTTTCAGAGCTATAAGTGATTGATCACTTTAGGATGAGGCAATAATGGGTCATAATGGGTTTTATTAGATTGCCTTAAAATAGGGCAATAAGGCGATGTCAACATTTGTTAAAAGAGATATTAGATCACCTTGAATCAAGGTGATAAAGAATTGAAGAACAACAAGCTGAAACCAATGAAAAGATGGCGACACATATAAACTAAGCAAAAGGTTGGTACCAACTGAAGTCGCTGGGATATCAGTGAAATGAGGGGACTGGAGGAAGTAGGCTAGAGAGGTTTTTATAAAGAAGAAAAGAGAAAGATAGGAAGGAAGAAAGGAGCAGACTAGAAGAAGATCCGCCAATTTATTATATAAAAATAAAGAAGTGTTTGGGGAAAATTGCTCCCATTTTTATTATAAATTAAGTGTTTACAAGTGTATTGAGGAACCGGTGATCATCATATCATTTGTTCCAATTGTTCAATGGCCAAGACCCTGTTTGAAGAACCCTTAAGTGAGTACATATGAAATTGCCAAGATTCAACAATCATTATCAAATTAAGTTTTAAATTTTTCTAATTGATCTACTATACTGTATCAATATATGAATTGCTTATTTTGAGCAGTGAAAGATTGGTGACAAAAAATCATGCTTAGTTTTCTCCAGGTTTAATAGTCTAATAATTTAATTAGTATAATAATTAAAAATTTTGGAGAAAATTGCCTTTATTCTATTCTTGCTTATGTTAAAGTGTTTGCTCTTTTAAGGTTTTGCTTATACTGATATCTATTTCTTTAATTCCTACTATACATCACCTAATTAAAATAACCTTGAATAATTATATTTAAATCTGCATTAAAGCATATAGTCTTATTGATATACTCAGTTTGCTTAAAATTGTGAGCTTAATTTATATTATGAAGTTCTATTCAAAGTATAATATTATTTTCCCAGCCACAAGGGCAACAGCAAAGCTGTTAGTCTTAGTGGCACAAAGATATTTTTGTGGTATTATACTATACTATCATAAGTATTTTGAACCTTAGAGCATTGCTCAGAGTTATGTTTTATTAGTAATAAGTTAGCTCATAGACCACAAGGGCAACAGCAAAGCTGTTAGTTCGAATGGCACAATTGAAAGTTTTTTTAAGGTAAATGGGGCTCAGAGCGTAGCTATGGCACAGATACCAGAAAGAGGTCACCAGCATAACTGGTGGATGGGTGGATGCTGTGCCAATATAAACTCATTTGGCGACCATTATCAACATGAGCCTAAAAGAAATGCCCAGGCGCTGCAGCAATACAAGAATGGGGGGATCTGGTGGGCTATGGCGGGGTGGTGTGGTATTATGGTAGCAGTTACATAAGGGCAGCAAGACATTCTTCTCCAGAGGGAACAGTGAAGACATTTTTAACAAATTGATAGTCAAATTGAATTTTCTGTACAAATGTGTTTGTAATAAGCAAACAATTATTAGATTAATATCACAAGTAAAAAACTTGTTGTAGAAGACAATTCATATTATATCAGAGTTGCATCTATAATTTTATAAATTGGCTTGAGATCTTTTTCCAACTTTAGTAAATATGAAGATGTTGAACATAAATAAAAGAGTTCTTTAAAATTTACTAACAATATGCAACTTAACATGCATTTATAAATCAACAGATGATTCAAATTGGTAAAATTGATTTTATTATATGAACAAATCACTATTTTACTTAGCTAATACTATAAATTTATCAAATTAACCAAAGAATCTAAGCTTGAAAAATAAAATTGAACTTTATTGAATGAACCAAAAGCCACCAACCACTCAGCTAAATAAAATAAATCTAATGAATCAACCAAATAACACCAAACCTGTCAACCCAAACAATATAAAATTTTTGAAAAAATGGTTTTTATTTGAGGTAAGCTGACCAGAGGTTAGACAATATTCAAAAGAAAAATAACAAAAATCTAAAATGGTCTGAAACACTTAAGCAAGCAAAAAGGCACCAAACCAAAAAAATTGTAAACCAGCAAAGCTAGCAATGGCAAACTGCTAGCTGGCTATAGCAAAGGGGAGGAAGGATCAGGGTGCATATCATCAGCTTCATTGGCATGAAGTAAGGTGCAGGCTAAGGCATAAATCAAGGGTGTGAGGGCATCTGACATATAGGGTTCAATATTATCCAAAGAAGAACCAGAAAAAACGCTATGCACTGCAGCAAAGACTAAATTATATTATAAGATTGTGCTCCACCTGTATACATGATTCTGGGAGCTTGAAAAAGATAGCAATGTTGGTATAGGTAACCTTGGCTTAAAAGCTCTTTGCCAATACCATGACATACAGGATTAAGTTGTGGGTAATCTTATGAAATTTGAGGATTTCACACTTACCTGCAGTGAAAAGGTGAGCAGAGACAGCTTATATACCAGAATACCACAACTTTCTTGATGTTGCATAAAAATAAAACCACACAACCAAAAATAGTTCCCTTGCTCTAATGGTAATCTAGTAAGTTTACATGTTAAAGAAATTTTCCCCACTTTTAGTGACTTAGAAAACTCAGATTTGATCTGCTGACCCTGTTGTCTCACTTGGAAGAGATATAGAGGATAATCCAACCTAATCATCTTTGAAGTCTCTATAATAACATACATACTACTTAGTAAACAAAGGCATCAAAAGGAGTTCATTTATAAATCACCCTAATAAATAAACTTAATTATTAAGAGATTAAATATAAAAAAATTAATATTGTCAAGATTCTGATATGACTGGACATTAAGCCCAAAATAATATGACAAATCAGCTAGAAACTACTAAAATAATTATAGAGTACAAATGTTTGAGCGTCCTGAGATGAGGCGATATTAGGTCAGAGCAGGTGAGTATTGTATCACCTCCAAATAAGGCGGTTAGTAGATGGTGATGCACAACAAATAATTGTAAATTACCTTAAGCTAAGACAATTGTGACTTTAATGAATGTAGACTCTTCCAGAACCAATGATAATATGGCAGATTGAATAGTCTAAGCAAAAGGGTCAGTATTGATCAAAGTTGTTAACATATAAGCGAGATGAGAATATTGAAAGAGGAGGATTGTGATTAGAAAAGAGATATTGGAGCAGCAAAGATTCGCTGAAGATATCACATTTAAAATAAAGAAGTGTTGTTGAGGCAATTGCTCCATATTATATTTATTATTTGAGTGTGTTCAGAGGACCAGCAATTTTTATATTACCCATTCTATTGCTCAGTGGGTTTGACCCTGTGAAAACCCTTCAGCATATCTGCAAAGTATCTCCAAAATTATAACAGTGGTGCTCACTACAGGGGTCCCATTGATCAAATACACAAAAAATAATTCTCCAGTTGCTGTCCATGTCACTTCAGGCCTTCTTTGACAGGAGACCTTCACAATATGCTACACCAGTCAGATATGCAGAACTCAAACTTCCCTTGGATGCTGTGCTCAAAAGGCAGGATGAGCTTCTTTAAAGGTTTGTAGTAATAAGCTGCCTCCATTTGATTGTGATGGGATTATTTATGGGTTTTTAAGTAATTTGAGCTTGCAATAGAAGGAGCCTCAAAATGGCAGAAAGCAAAACTGTTAATATCCACTTCAGATGTTGAAAGTGCCAACCAAGTTACCTATTATCTTTCAAACAGTTCCATTATATACCAAAAAATGAAGGGTACTGTGCTGCGGTTGTTTGGGGGTACCACAAAGATGTCATAGTGGAAGGCTGAGTTCTTGGCCATTGGGCTTCAGCATAATGAGACCCTCACTGCATTTGCCAATTGATTTATAGCAGAAGCCCACATTTTGATTGGGGCAGGGTTTTTATCTGAATCCAACATGTGGATTGCGATGACCTCCACAGTGAAGCCATACCATGAGCTGTACAATGTCATGACACCAATTTTGGATAATGATGTAGCCCTTCTTAAAATTGTTCAGTTTTTATGTCGTCTATCCATAACCTTCCCTCCACACAATACAGAGTGGAACCCTTCTTTCATTGTTTCTGGATCATCTTATTTGAGTAAAATTTGCCTGTCTGACTCATATTCTGCTAAGTAACCACCAGCAGTTCAATAACTGCTCCATACCTGCATATCATCAATAGTCCAACTATCAGCCTGGGTTTAATTACACCAACCGTCAGCAGTCATCCTATCAACCTGTTACTTTTTATTCCAATCACCTTCATTCCAACTTTCAGCATGGCCTATCTTACAATAATCAAGGACATAGACCCTATGGGGTATGTTTTAAATGCAGTTGTCTAAGCATCTGTCATGAGGTTTCCCCAACCAATGAGTCCATTACATATAGCAGGATCAATACTATCAGGGAAAAGTTAGAGCGGAGTAGAGATAGGACTCTCTACCTCCACTATTCCAACCTCAAACATCCCACCTGAATTAATTTTATTATATCCCATAAACGTCCCTTAATATAATGATAGGATTCTATACCAGCAACCAGTTATAGGAGTGAATGTACTAACATGAGCACAAGCCAAGGCTGCAGCAGATGAAGGATCTCAGGAGCAACTGAAGCTGTACATTTGTCAAATGTTTGACCAAGCTTCTGCAGACAATCTGGATCCAGCCGCAGATGCGCCAACCCTGAAAGGAGTAAACATCACCCTCCCAGTAAATGCTATTGCCAAGAAATACCCCAAAGTTGGCGAGAAAATTATGAGCTTCTTTGGGAGTAGAGATCTCTTGAATGTCCACATACTAAACAGTCAAAATTTCTATTTCTGAGTATACATACTGTGACATTTTTGCAGCAAAAAATAGAGTTTGCGCTATAGTAGATACAGGTGCTATATTAAAAATAGTTTCTACTAAGTTGATGACAAAGTTGATATTAAAGCCTAATGTGGACCATCAAATGGTGTACAGGACCACTGGAGCGGAAAGCATAGTCTCTGAGGGAGCATATAACGCATTACCTTTGCAGTTTGGGTCCATTGTTATTGTAGCTCCGGTGATAGTGCTACCCAACAGTAACTACAACCTGTTAATTGAAACTGCTTTCCTGCAACACTTTGGGGCTGTTGTTGATATAATGGAGGAGACCTTTTGAAATTCTGGAACAGCGAATCCCAATTTACTTTACCTCTAGTGGAGTGCCAAAGGATCTGGTTAACATGGGCCATATCAATTTTGCATATAATGATGGGGTGATTCCAGTTTGCTATTATCAAATAAAAAGCAAGACTCAGCCCCTTCCCCAGAATATATATGAATATCAAGGGCTACCTCTCCGATCTGCTGAGCCTATATCTATTCCTTTCAGACACCAAGTCATAATGAACACTGAGTTAGAGGTAGAAGTTCCAGATAGGCTCTATGGGAAGGTGATTGGGCCTTATCAGCAAATGTGCCTTAAGCCTTGTGTGGCTCTAGAAATTTTACTCTCAGGCCATGAAGAGATTAAATTTTTGTTGGCAAATCTCCATAATGAACCAATGCTAATCCGCTGACACCAAGTAGCATATTTACACTTGTCCCAATCAAGGAGGTCCTTCAGGTTTAAGAGTTCAGTTTGTTGGATGAATTTAGTCTAAACATCGAGTTACAGCTCATCATGATGATAATAGTACCATGAGAGAATTTAATAGGGTTATTGGAAGAACAAAAAGACCAAGCAATAGCTTTAAATCAAAAATATAAATAAATTTTTGCTGTCAATGACCATTATTTAGGGTGCATGTGGGGGTGGTCCATTGGTTGAAAACTGGGAATTATCCTCCCATCAGGTCATGACTGATCCACTGATTGAGGGCAGCTGAAGACATTGTCACTGAGGAAATTGATAAAATTGCTTAAGAAAGGGATGCTCAAACTGTTCAAGAATCCATGGGCTTCAATTATTCTGATTGTAAATAAGAAGGATGGCTCTAACCAGGCGGTGATAGACTACTGAAAGCTCAACAATGTTATAAAGAATAACTTGTACACTTTGCCGCAGATCAACTATGCTTTGGATCAGTTAGGGGGATCTTGTTACTTCTCAGCGATGAACTTTTTGTTAGGTTACTGGAAAATTGAGTTACCTGTTGTGGAACAGGAGAAATGCACCATAATTACATCAAAAGCCCTTTTCAAATAACCTATATGCTATAAGGACTGTGTAATGCTCAGCTATGTTCCAACGAGCCATGGACACTATTCTCAGTGACCTGAAGCTGTCATGTGTCCTTATATACCTTGACAATATCATTGTTTTCTCTCAAACCTTTACTGAGCACCTTGATCATCTAGAAGCAGTATTCCGCTGGCTTGCTGAGGCAAACATCAAGATAAAACCTCAAAAATGTAACTTCTTCAAGGACCAATTGGAATATCTGGGGTTTGTGGTAGAATCCAAGGAGCTGAGACTGCAGCTGGCCAAGGTGGAGGCTATCTGAAGAATGACTACACCTAATAGTAAATGCAACATACAGATATTTTTTGAATAGTTGGTTGCTACCAATGCTTCATCCCCAACTTTAGCTGTATTGGGGGATGCTATTTGGGTTATTAAAAAAGGATGCTGTGTTTTAATGGACAAAATTCTGTCAATACTCCTTTGACACACTTTGGATTGCGCTGATTAGTGCACTGGTGCTATGTTATCTGAACTTTGATAAAATATTTCTATTGTTCAGAAAGATTCGTCCCTTTTCACTGTGGGGGTGGCCCTTTCTCAGAAAGATGATGTGGGAGAGGAGCATCCTGTTGCATACTGCAGTCAAAGCCTGAACTACCATGAGCGTAATTATACATGACTGAGTGGGAGTTCTTAGCAGTGATCTACACATATAAGCAATTTAGGATCTACTTGAATGGGGTAAAGTTCAAAGTCATAATGGATCATGCGTCATTAAGTTGGTTTCAGAACCTCAAGAATCTTGAAGGGCATCTATCCCATGGGCCTTCAAACTTTAGTATTATGACTTTGAGATCTTCCACTGGCCAAGAGCAAAGTATCAGAACGCTTACTGATTATCTATATTGACAACCATTGCTTTGGTGGTAGATCTTAGCGATGTGATATATGATAAGATGCTCAGCGGAAGATATGATGACAATCTGCACCAAGTAATAAAAGCATTAAATGAGATGCAAGAAAATACCTTCCATCGGAATGGGGAACTTTAAAAGCAGATTGGCAAGTCTATGATGAACTTTCCGTGACCCTCAGCATGGCCTGATAATATTATGAGTTCACATAAGGCAGTCAGACATTGTAGTGTGCGCAAGGCAATAAAAATGTTGTGCCCTCAATATTACTGATAAAGCATGAATTTCAACTTGCTTAAAACCATTTCCTGTTGCCACCAGTGCTAAGTAGAAAAGCCATTCCACCAGAAGACCTCATACCAATTTAGTGAAACCATAATTTGCTTGCCATACAGTTTCCCTGGATGTCATTAGCCCTCTACCAATGGGAGCTAACTGGTCCAAGTACATTTTGGTGGCTATTGCCCACTTGACCAGGTGGGTCAGCACTTGTGTACAGGATTTGAGGGCAGTCACAGTGGCTAAGTTAGTAATAAAATGGATTATTCAATGACATGGCTGCCCTCAGTCACAATTACTGTAAACAGAATTTATTTTACCTCACACATATTTCTGAAAGTTAAATGAGCTAATGGGCATCCAGGGGTTCTTATGACCACATGTTATGATTTTTGCCCATATTCCCAGCCTGCTAGATTACCTGGTATCACTAGGGGAAAATTCCCTAAGTTGAAGTGAATCAGAAATCTGTTGGCCCAAGTTTCAGAGGAACTAAGTTCAGGGGATTTTGAGATAATCGCCTGGTTGTATCCATTGGGGATCAATCCAGATGAATACTTAAGATCTCATTGGGAAGAGTTTCCAACAAAATAGGGGTATCTTATAGTGATTAACTATCAGGTGTACCGATTGGGATTGATCAGGTTTCATCACTGACTGATTGGGAATGAATAGTAAGTTGTGAGGCAAGTGACACCGCCTGCAACTAGCAAATTGATTGGTTGGTGAGTGACCTGCCATAATAGGTAATAAGTCCCATTACCTAAGCAGGTTGCTAGCCAAATATGGTTGGTTTGCTTGGATTGAGAGGAAAACTTTAGGGACACATTTTCCTACTCTAACTGTTTGAGGTCTTGAGGATGTCCAATGACAGAATCCTAGCCAGGATGGTGAAAACCATTGCTTCCAAGATGAGGATGAGTTATTCAATAGAAACGGCTGCCATTTCATCAAAGAGGTGACAACTGAGGGTTAGACAGCTGAATCCCCTACTATATACTTCCCTAGGATTTACTATAATAAAAAACATTATTTTGGAATAGATACAGATCAGCTCAACTTTCCATTTGTTTTCACCCATCCTGGGGTTGATACAGGTGATAAGGATTTTATCAATCAGGTGGACCAAGATCTTTGTATGGCAGGAAGCCAGAAGTTAAAAAAAACAGTAATTAAAAAAAGCATTATCTACAGTTATATTATCAATTCGTTGTATAGTTAAACTATCAGCTTCTATTGTGTCAATCTATCTCAAGGATATTATTGCAGAAGGCAATAATTGGAAGACTCTCAGAGAGAAGGGTAAAGATCTGAGCGGGGATCTAGAGACAAAGGAACCACAACCAGGGATAGCTGCCAACTGTGTGTTGGGCTGCAAGAGACTGTCACTGGGGTACCTTAACAAAGATTGGGCGGACAAGAGTATAGGGAATGAATCCATACAAGTACGACTTCAAGAGTATCTAATTGGAAATAATGGCCAAGTGATGGGCCAAAAAATAGTTCAATCTTAACTATGGATAATAGTATCCATACTATTATCAATTAATACATTCTATACAATGTGATGAAGTGCATGAGGAAATCAAACCTGTGCATTAAAAAGGTTACTGGGTTGACGGCCAATAATCAACCTAGAGTAAATTTTTACACCACATAACACCCTAAGTCTAATGTAATGGTAAAATGGATTAATGGACATTAGTGAACATCCTCAGGAAGCTGGTAACTGTTAGACCCTCTGATTGAAGTTCCCTCCTTTCTACCAATGTCCTTGCTTACAATATTAGCTATCATTCCACCATGGAAAAGAGCCCCCTTTAATTATTATATGGATGACGCCTCACTCTTCTGTCATTGCTTCATTTGTGCATAGAATATACCGGTGGAATGGATCCCCATTGATACTTGATGAATTTATCTGATACATTAATTAAGTTACAAACAGAAGTGTACTCTTTCATTTTGGCCAAAAATATTAAGAATCAGGTTCCAATAAGGTATGGCATAGCAGGTCAGCTTAGTTCCAAGAAGGTGAGATGATATTGTTCTACAATCAACACAGGTTTAGGTGGAAATAAAAGTTGGCTAACATTTGGATTGATTTATTTGAAGTAATAAAGAAAACAGAAGTTGATTCCTACACCATCAAAGACTCAGTGAGTGGTCAAATTATTAATTGCATGCACACAAAGTTTCTCTGAGCCTATAAACAATAGGAGACTTATCATTCAGTCAAAGGGGGGGTGGTAATGTCAAGATTCTGATATGACTGGACAATAAGCCCTGAAGAGTTGCAGCAGATTGATGAGAATCCGCCAACTAGGATTCTAATTATGAGTATTTGAGCGCCTTGAAATGAGGCAATATTAGAACATAATAGATTATTATTGGATAACCTACAAATAAGGCAATAAGGCAATGTTGACATTAGACAAGTATTACTTATATTGCCTTGAAATAAGGTGACAGAGAATCTAAGAATACCATTCCAAAACCAAATGAGAATCAGCAGAATAAGATAGTCTAAACTAAGAGAATGGTATTATCCAAATTTTCTGATATATAAGTGAGATGGGGCAATTGAGAGTAGGTTGTTAATAGCTTTGAGAGCGGAACAGCAAATAGTTGCCATATTTATTAATTAAATAAATATTGACATTAGGGCAATTGCTCCTATTTTATTATATTTCCAAGTGTGTTTGGAGGACTGACAATCCCCATATCCTCTGTCCATTATTCAGTGGTTTCAACCTATGCAACCCTTATGGTGTATCACAATGGTATTGCCCAAAATAATAACAGGTTGAATGCTGCTAGTTACGCAACATGTAAGACTGTGTCATTGACAGCATTGGTCAATTTAGTGATTTCCTCATGTGCTACTTTGGGGAAATCATGGGAGTAGTTGATTATGCTCAGCCCTTCATGTAATTAATCAACTGATTGGGCCACTGCTTTGTGGAGGTGGTGGCAATAGGGTGAGGCAAACATTGCTAGGGCAAGCTGGTGGTCACTTTGAAAGGGGATTGTTGAGTAGGTGACCGGACCTGATCATCAAATATTCAATAGGGACATAATAATGGTAACTTATGCTTAAAACTATTATGGATCATACCTAAGATATAAGTGAATATGGATCAGGAATGTCCTAAGCTTATGCAAAACTTGGGATTTGTGGCCTAGCAATTTCATTTAATAATATTCAACTATGATAACACTGGCCTGGGGATTTTGTTGGTTAAGTCAGATTTAATGATAATACTTAACTTGATGACACGGGCTTTTGGGCTTTGTTGGTCTATGTTGAAATTAGCTTTTAATGTTGATCAAGTTCTCAATTGAATTTATTACTAATTAGTGGTACAAATTGGCTTGCTATGTGCTATCAATTGCTTGAGAGAAGCATTCGTTCAGATACTGTAGCTGCATCAGAAATTTTGTCTTAAGATATTTACAAGTTTGACTCTGACTCTAAGCCATGTAGTATGCTCTGAATTGAAAGGATTGTAGTCCCTCAGATGAACTTATTACATATTCCTCTGGATAAGTGCCATTTAGAAATGAGTATCATGAGTAAGATGTGGTTAACATCAAACTCTATAAATTAACTCCAAGTTGATACTAATAAATTAAAATTAATCATTACCACAAGTTTATAGTTTAATATACAAGCTTTTTGTATTTAATACTTTTACGTTGTATTAGGTCAAGAATTTACTTGAGATCAGAAGAATTAGGGCATTGAGCCATTGTCTAAGTAATGACAGAATAATACAGCTTCAAAGTGTTTTTTAAAGAGTTTATATCTTGACTATTGTCACCATCTGGTCTATTGTCTCCATACAATAGACGCTTAAAGGTCCAACTTAACCCAGAAGAAGAACCAGCCCATATGAAGTAGGACAAAACTTCAACAGGGATGGCATTGGATTTAGGAGCATAGAATCTGGGGAAGAGGGTTTTATCAAAATCAGAATTGTAGAATTCAGTCCATTCATATTCATCTGGGCCTTTTTCACTTGATTCATATCCTCATTCATGAAAATTTTACCTGATTATCAACTTCAGCCAATAGGTACTAAGGATTTTGGTTTACAAGAATAGTGGATACAGAATTTGGGTGGGTGGTAGTAGGTGAATGGGTGGGTGACTGAGTACAAATAGTGGTCCAAGCCTGACTTTTATTGGTCAGGTTAATCTCAGGGTGATAAATGTAGCTGGATATTTTGGTGGGTGCTTTCCTGCGTTGGACCATTAGGTGAGAATGTTGAGTGTGAGGGGGTAACAAAATGCCCCATTTAGACTCCGCTAAAAAGGGTTAAGAATGAGTAACAAGTGAATTGACATTGGGGTTGGACCTTTTAGAGTGGTCAAGCTCAAAACAGATGGAACAGATCTGTAGACAGCTATTGACATGAGCCCAAAAAATACTTTGGCACCGCAGCAATGTGAGCACATGGGGATTTTATGGGCAATGGCAGAGTGATTTAGGATGATGGTGGCAGTGGCTCAAGGGGAATAAAGGCGCTCTTCATCAGAAGTAACAGTGATTACTAGGTTGGGCTGAGCGCCATAAGCCAAAGGCTCTAACATCAACATATAATATAAAATTTGGGGCAGGAGATGCAAAAGGAGGTTAACAAATGACACTACTAGTGTGGTGTCATCAGGGAGATGAGTTTGGGTAGTTGGGATGAGAGATTTTTAATAAATTAGAGGAGCCAATGCCACTTTGCTTTGTCCTCCTCTATTTGGAAACCTATGTCAAAATAGCCCTTAAAAGGGTGGAAATCAATAAAGCCAGTTGGCACAAAGGCAACGGTGGCAAGTTTGATTATTGCTTTGTCAGCATATGGGAATAGATGCCCATAGTTAGCATGAAGGCAAAATTGAATAGTGAATCTAGGGAGGGTGAGAGGATGTGGGTGAGTTATATAGATGTGTTCAAGGTGAAGTGCTAAGTTCTGTGGAGAAAAAATTGGCCAGTAGATTTGGTGGACTATTTGAGCTCATCCAAATGCATTTTTCTGTAGGACAGAAAAAGCTGGAAGGTAGATCACTACTGCTACAAAAAAGCAGCAGGAAGCAGACCTGAGGACATCAATTAAAAAATGACCATTCTTAGATGGCAGTATATAATTTAAACTTTTTTGTAAAATCTGCTCAAAAGTGAGATTGAGCAGAAAGAAAAGTACTATTGTTTTAAATTAAACGAGGTGGGCTGACCTTGAACAAATATACTGCACTGAGTTTTTATCCTGTGCTGGTTTCAAACATGTCTTAATCAAAACCCAACCCAGAGTGGAGCAGGAACTACCTTGCTATTCTATCCACTCCTCAAGGAAAGTACCATTGTATACAGTAAAATTCCAAATTATTTTGACTTAAAAGATTATATGTATAAACAAAATGTTTTATACAATAACAGTGATCTTTATTTTTAACTAAAAAATTAATTATTATACACAGGCTTTTTCTAGTTTGAAATAAAGTATACTTTTAGTATTTAGTACTGAC